>SJYA01000626.1:645692-747602 GCA_006410615.1 Neotragus moschatus | reverse complement strand
ACCTTTGCTCCATCAGAGCTCTGGTCCCTGTGTCTTTCTCTCTCTCTCTCTCTCTTTTTCAGGCTGATCCCATGGAGTGCAGAGGCTCTCTGAGTTCACTTTCCTGCCCGGGCTTCTAAGACTCTCTTGAGAAGGTGCTCTGTGCCTTCACCCCATCGAGAGGGCGCCTAAGGCCTTCGTGAACAAGAGCAAGCCCCATGCAGGGGCTTTATTGGCTTTCTGCGTAAACCAAGGAATATCAGCCTCTTTCTCTCTCCTTAACTTTCTTATTGGTCGACTCTGGACCACCAGGTTCTGGTCCATTAAAGGACCTTAACAGTAAACCAATTCAACATAATAAAGATTTGTACAGTTTTCACACAGTAGTGGGATACAAATTCTATTCTAGTTCTCATAGGTCGTATGTTCCAGAAGACACTGAAACATATCCAGGAACAGAAAATAGGGTGCAGAAACTTCATGGTCTACAGGTATTGAAATCACACAGAGTCTGTTCTCTTATCACTGTGGAATTCTGTTAGAAATCAATATCAAAAGATGTTTGAAAGTAACCCACATATTTTCAAGAGCAATGTGATTTAAAAATGAACTTTGAAGAGAATATCTACCTACCTGTCTATCATCTGTCTGAATAACTTTGCTATAAACCTGAAACTAACACATTTGTGAATAACTAATTCAATAACAATATTAAAAAATAACTAAAAATTAAAATTAAAAATAAAATCTGACTTATATGTCATTGAGAACCATGGAAAAGTTTGAAATAGGAGATTAATACCAAATTTGTGTTTTAGGAAGTTTTTTTGGGTGACTATGCAGAAGGAAGAATGGAGGGGAAACAGAACAAGGATAGTGAGAATTACAAAGAAGTTAATGCAGTTCCATGTTACTTCATGCCTGAAGTATGATTACTGATATTTTAAGAATTTAACCTTTAGTTCTGAATTTGCTTAACATTGCTAACATATGAAATATTAAATACAGATGACAAAAACTCAAAATTTAAGACTTTTGTTAGGGGAAGCATGCTGATTGCAACCACCCACCCTGGCCAGGCACCATAGTAACCATTTGCATGAGTTGTTTTATGACAGGAGATCCTAATAAGAAATGCAGAACTAATTAGCCACCACCAACCGGAAAAGTTCAGGAAAGGTCTAAAGGAGACACCGCGTGTCTGTCCACTTCCCAGAATCCCTCTCGCTAGCACCCAGCTTGGCTGAGCAGTGTGTGCGCCACCAGGAAAGACTCTGAATTAGAACGATTGGCCAAGCCCACCCGGGAACTAATCCCATCACCATAAAACCCGAGACTGCGAGCCACGTGGCAGAGCAGTTCTCCTGGGTTCCCTTACCCTAGTGCTCTCCACCCGGGTGCCCTTTCCCAATAAAGTCTCTTGCTTTGTCAACACATCACATGTGTCTCTTCGGACAATTCATTTCCGAGTGTTAGACAAGAGCCCAGTTTCGGGCCCTGGAAGGGGTCCACCTTCCTGCAACACTTTGTTTAAAATTAATATAATCGAAATATTTGCTNCCTTACCCTAGTGCTCTCCACCCGGGTGCCCTTTCCCAATAAAGTCTCTTGCTTTGTCAACACATCACATGTGTCTCTTCGGACAATTCATTTCCGAGTGTTAGACAAGAGCCCAGTTTCGGGCCCTGGAAGGGGTCCACCTTCCTGCAACACTTTGTTTAAAATTAATATAATCGAAATATTTGCTGTTAGCACTTCTTTTTCATGACTAAATAAAACCACATGATTGTTAAATTTTAAAATTGAAGTTTATATGAACTTGTATGTATTGCCTTCATCTCAGCAGGAGCACAAAAACTGCTTAATAACTGACCGAATTGAATCCAACAGCTTCTTACTATATTCATTGCATTTGCAAACAATTTTTCTAACATCTTGTCTATGGATATGACCACTATAACACCCAGCTTTTCTGAGGCAAATATAAGCTTTCAATTTTGTGTTCTATCATCCTCAGAAGCGTATTTATCCTTGTCAAATTATGTTTCAATTTTTGTTTCAGAAATGTTAGTCTGTGTTCTTATATTTTAGCAAACTTAAGAAGTGACCCAAATGATCACGTTGCTTACATTTTCTTTGCCTTTTTGCCATAGAGACAAATGAAAGAAAATGACCTCCAACTCTCTATGTCAGTTATACATATACATAGAAATGAATATCCTAAAACAATCATTTGAGTCCTTCTAACCTGTAAGGTTTTGTTTTCAAGCAGTAATCACCTTCAGTGTGCAAAAAGTGAGCCCTTGCCTCTTGTTTACGTCTCCTCCAATTGCCAAGATTAAAGTAGTTCATAAAAAGCTGATCAAACTGTTGCCTAAAGTAAGTCTGTGTTGGTTGCTGTGGTTGCCCCGTTTTCCTAAAGGACAAGACCTATGATGATTCATTCACAGAGCTAGTAAGACTGTTAGTGAGTGCTGATTCCCATGGTAGAGTGGACAGCATGTAAAGAAGCACCGGGGAGAGGAAACAAGCATGGTTATAAGCATATCTGCGTCTATACTTATGTTAAAGTGTAAAATAAAGCCACCATAGACCTTAACAATTCCACTCCTGGGCATGTGTCCAGAGAAAAACATGATTCGAAAGAATACTTGCAGCCCAGTGTTCACTGTAGCACTGTTTACAACAGCCAAGACATGGAAGAAATCTAAAGTCCATTGACAGACGAATGGATACAGAAGCTGTGACAATGGAATATTACTCAACCATTAAAAAGGATAGAATAATACCATTTGCAGGAACATGGATGGACCTAGAGCTTATCATACTAAGTGAANACAGCATGGTACCAGCACAAAAACAGAAATATAGACCAATGGAACAAAATAGAAAGCCCAGAAATAAACCCATGCACCTCTGGGTACCTTATTTTTGACAAAGGAGGCAAGAATATACAGTGGGGCAAAGACAGCCTCTTCAATAAATGGTGCTGGGAAAACTGGACAGTGACATGTAAAAGAATGAATTAGAACACTTCCTAACACCATACACAAAGATAAACTCAAAATAGATGAAAGACCTAAATGTAAGACCAGAAAATATAAAACTCTTAGAGGAAAACATAGGTAGAACACTCAATGGCATAAATCAAAGCAAGATCCTCTATGATCCATNAAATGGTGCTGGGAAAACTGGACAGTGACATGTAAAAGAATGAATTAGAACACTTCCTAACACCATACACAAAGATAAACTCAAAATAGATGAAAGACCTAAATGTAAGACCAGAAAATATAAAACTCTTAGAGGAAAACATAGGTAGAACACTCAATGGCATAAATCAAAGCAAGATCCTCTATGATCCATCTCCTAGAGTAACAGAAATAAAAACAAAAGTAAACAAGTGGGACCTGATTAAACTTAAAAGCTTTTGCACAACAAAGGAAACTAAAAGCAAGGTGAAAAAAAAACCCTCAGAATGGGAGAAAATAATAATAAATGAAACAAGTAACAAAGGATTAATTTCCCAAATATACAAGCAGCTCATACAACTGAATGCCAGAAAAAATCAAACAACCCAATCAAAAAGTGGGGAAAAGACCTAAACAGACATTTTCTCGAAGAAGACATGCTGCTGCTGCTGCTAAGTCACTTCAGTTGTGTCCAACTCTATGCAACCCCATAGACGGCAGCCCACCGGGCTCCTCCATCCCTGGGATTCTCCAGGCAAGAACACTGGAGTGGGTTGCCACATCCTTCTCCAATGCATGATAGTGAAAAGTGAAAGTGAAGTCGCTCAGTCGTGTCTGACCCTCAGCAACTCCATGGACTGCAGTCTTCCAGGCTCCTCCATCCATGGGATTTTCCAAGCAAGAGTACTGGAGTGGGGTGCCATTGCCTTCTCCGCAAAGAAGACATACAAACGGCTAATAAACACATTCATAGATGCTCAACATTGCTCATTATTCAGTTCAGTCACTCAATTGTGTCCAACTCTTTGTGACCCCAGGGACTGCAGCATGCCAGGCTTTCCTGTCCATCACCAAACTCATGTCCATCAAGTTGGTGATGCCATCCAGTCATCTCATCCTCTGACATCCCCTTCTCCTCCTGCCTTCAATCTTTCCCAGCTCAAGGTCCATTTCAGTGAGTCAGTTCTTCACATCAGGTGGCCAGAATATTGCTGTTTCAGCTTCAGCATCAGTCCTTCCAATGAATATTTGGGACTGATATCCTTTAAGATAGAATGGTTGAATCCCCTTGCAGTCCAAGGGACTTTGAAGAGTCTTCTCCAATACCACAGTTCAAAAGCAGCAATTCTCTGGTGCTCAGCTTTTTTAGTCCAACTCTCACATCCATACATGACTACTGGAAAAATCATAGTTTCAACTAGATGGACCTTTATTGGCAAAGTAATGTCTTTGCTGTCTAGGTTGGTCATAGCTTTTCTTCCGAGGAGCAAGCATCTTTTAATTTCATGGCTGCAGTCACCATCTGTAGTGATTTTGGAGCTCTCCCAAAATAATCTTTCACTGTTTCTACTGTTTCCCCTCTATTTGCCGTGAAGTGATGGGACCAGATGCCATGATCTTAGTTTTCTGAATGTTGAGGGGTTTTTTAATTTATTTATTTTAATTGGAGGCTAATTACTTTACAATATTGTAGTGGTTTTTGTCATACATTGACATGAATCAGCCATGGGTGTACATGTGTTCCCCATCCTGAGCCCCCCTCCCACCTCTTTCTGCATCCCATCCCTCTGAGCCATCCCAGTGCACCAGCCCTGAGCACCTTTTCTCATGCATTGAACCGGGACTGACATCTGAATGCTGAGTTTTAAGCCAACATTTTCACTCTCCTTTCACTTTCATCAAGAGGATCGTTAGCTCTTCTTCACTTTCTGCCAAAAGGGTGGTGTCATCTGCATATCTGAGGTTATTGATATTTCTCCTGGCAATCTTGATTCCAGCTTGTGCTTCATCCAGCTGGGCATTTCTCATGATGTACTCTGTATATAAGTTAAATAAGCAGGGTGACAATATGCAACCTTAATATACTCCTTTTCCGACTTGGATCTAGTCTATTTTTCCATGTCCAGTTCTAACTGTTGTTTCTTGACCTGCATATAGATTTCTCAGGAGGCAGGTCAGGTGGTCTGGTATTCTCATCCTTTTAAGAATTTTCCATAGTTTGTTGTGATTCACACAGTCAAAGGATTTGGCATAGTCAATAAAGCAGAAGTAGTTTTTTTTCTGGAACTTTTTTGCTTTTTCGATGATCCAACAGATGTTGGCATCGAACCCAGGTCTCCTGCATTGCAGGCAGGTTCTTTACCAGATAGCCACAAGAGAAGCCCTTGCTTATTATTCAGTTCAGTTCAGTTCAGTTCAGTTCAGTCCCTCAGTCCTGTCCAACTCTTTGCAACCCCATGAATCACAGCACTCCAGGCCTCCCTGTCCATCACCAACTCGCAGAGTTCACTCAGAATCACGTCCATTGAGTCAGTGATGCCATCTAGCCATCTCATCCTCTGTCGTCCCCTTCTCCTTCTGTCCCCAGTCCCTCCCAGCATCAGGGTCTTTTTCAGTGAGTCAACTCTTCACATGAGGTGGCCAAAGTATTGGAGTTTCAGCTTCAGCATCAGTCCTTCCAATGAAAACCCAGGACTGATCTCCTTTAGGATGGACTGGTTGGATCTCCTTGCAGTCCATGGGACTCTCAAGATCTTCTCATTAGAGAAATGCAAATCAAAACTACAGTGAGATATCACACTAGGCAGAATGGCAATCATAAAAATTCTACAAACAATAAATGCTGGACAGGGTATGGAGAAAAGGGAATGATTTTACACTGTTGGTGGGAATGTAAACTGATACAAGCACTATGGAAATTCCTTACAAAACTAGTAATAAAACCACCATATGACCCAGCAATTCCACTCCTAGGCATATACCCCTAGGAAACCAAAATTTAAAAAGACACATGTATCCCAGTGTTCATTTAAGCACTATTTACAATAGCTAGAACATGGAAGCAACCTATATGTCCATCGACAGATGAATGGATAAAGAAGTAGTGGTACATATACACAATGGAATAGTACTCAGCCATAAAAAGGAATGTATTTGGGTCAGTTCTAATGAGGTGGATGAACCAAGAACCTATTATACAGACTGAAGTGAGTCAGAAAGAGAAAGATAAATATCATATTCTAATGCATACATATATATAGAATCTAGGAAAATAGTACTGAAGAATTTATTTACAGGGCAACAAAGGAGAAACAGAGATAGAGAATAGATTCATGGACATAGTGAGGGGAGAGGAGAGGATGAGATGTATGGAAAGAGTAACATGGAAACTTACATTACCATATGTAAAATAGATAGCCAATTAGAATTTTCTGTATGACTCAGGAAACTCAATCAGGGGCTCAGTATCAATCTAGAGGAATGGGATGAGACAGAAGTTGGGAGGGAGTTAAAAAAGGAGAGGATATATGTATACCTAAGGCTGATTCATGTTGAAGTTCAACAGGAAACAACAAAATTCTGTAAAGTAATTATCCTTCAATAAAAAAATAAATTAAAAAATAATGAATAATAATGCTTATTAGTGGGAGTTTGAAAATAGGGGACAGAAGATGAGTGATGAGGAGAGGACAGGAGAGACAGGAGAGGACAGGTGCATTACTTGATGCACCTCAGTAAGAGGTGCTTCTCTGTTGAGTCAGTGGTAAAGAATCAGCCTGTCATGCAGGAGACATGAGTTTGATTCCTAGGTCATGAAGATCCCTTGGGAAAAGGAAATGGTAACCCACTCCAGTATTCTTGCCTGGGAAGTCCCATGGACAGAGTAGCCTGATGGGTTACAGTCCATGAGGTCACAAAAGAGTCAGACATGACAGCCACTAAACAACACCACCATTAGTAAGGCACTGGCATTGAGTCGAAAAACATTGAGGCATCAAAAGAAGGCACATTCAGCCTTATGCTTTCCATTTTTTACTATGTGAGGCTGAAATGAACTCATCATTACTCCCACCATCCTGCATAGTTTTTCCCTTTTACACACCCAAAACTTCAGGAAACAAACACATACTCCTTATTTGCTGAATAGCATTTTGAAGGATGGAAGAGTTAAGGAGAAGAATGTCTATTGTAAGAACTCAGAGTCATCGGTAATGTGTGTGTGTGTGTGTGTGTGTGTGTGTGTGTGTGTGTGTGTGTTAGTCAGTCTGCCATGTCTAACTCATTGTGACCTAATGGACTGTAGCCCACCAGGCTCTTCTGTCCTTGGAATTTTCCAAGTAACAATACTGGAGTGGGTAGCCATTCCCTTCTTCAGGGAATCTTCCCTACCCAGGGATCAAACCTGGGTCCTCTGCATTGCAGGTGGATTCTCACCCATCTGAAACACCATAGGTAACTTGGATAAACGCAAAGTTCAGAAAAGTTTTATAGATCTTAGTAAAACCATACAGTGTCCACACACCAGTCTGATGAGGCCTTGTAATAGGAAAGAAAATTATATTCTATTACAAAATTATCACTAAAGGAATGTTGTCTATCAACTTAAGTGTGTACCTGGGAACTCTGCCTCCCAGGTGATGAGCATTAAGCTGAAATACCTTTATTTAACTCACAGAAATCATCCTGATTGGCCCAATTGTGAATGACTCATGGCTGGGAGAATTAACACATCCCCTCTGGAGGCCAACCTGAACCCAGAAGTGTTTGACTTTTCTCCATCCTCTTTTAGTATAAAGGAAGCCTGAATTCTAACTCAGGGAAGATGGTTCCTTAGGGCATTAGTCTGCCATTTTCTTGGTCTGCCAGCATTCCAATAAAGTCACTATTTTTGCCTCCAAGGTCATGTGGTGAATAATATGAGCTTCGAATTGGTTACAAATTTTGGTGAAGTCAGCGAGGAGGCTTGCTACTACTCAAGGCTAGCTGGCCCACAGTTGGGGGATTTTCAGGTAGAAGCTGCCAGGAATACTTGTTCTGAGTATCTTCCCTTCAAAATTCCCCAAAGCTTAAATTATTCATAATGGCCCACGTCTGAGAACCCTGCCTCCCAATGAGGTTTAAGGTAAAATACCTTTGTGTCGCCCACGGGAAACATCCTGACCAGACCCACCTGTGAAATGCTGTAGGAATGAGGAAATTAACATATTCCTTCTGGAGTCTGAACAGACCCATGACTTCACTCCCTCTGCTTTTAGTATAAAAAAAATTTAAATTCTGACTTGGAAGATGGCTCTTTAGAGCAGTGGGCCACCATCTTCTTGATCTGCTGGCTTTTTAAATAAAGTGGCCCAACGACTTATCTCTCAATTTATTGGCCTGTCATGTGGCCAGCTGTACAAGTTTGGACAGCAATCCTAACAAGATCTTAAGGGACTGTGTTAGCTCTATTGACATCTAGTTTTGCAACTTGCTTTTAGCATTTAATACAGATGACAAAAACAACTACTTAAGAGAGATGGTACATAAGAAATAAGTATAATATGGATCTAAAAGTTTTTACTATTCCAGCAAAAACTGAAGACTTTGAATAAGAGAAATAAAATCATGCTAAAGATATCCTTCACGGTCAACAGGTGCAATCTCATGGTTCATGTTAATAGAAAAATACAAGTTTAATCCTGCAAGACATTAGACTGTGCCACTATCTTAATGATATCTTACCAAAAGGGTCTAGAGAGCTAGAAGGATCAGGAACCCTAGATGCCTGATGACCCACAGGGGTGCCTGATACAGTCATACAACTAACACCTTGAAGACAGACTAAACCAGAAATTATGGTTTGCCATGACTTTAAGAGAAAAGGAATGCCAGCTATACAGAAAAAGGGGAAACTAAGAGCTTGAAACTTTTTGCTTTCGAAGAGCAATATTGAAAGGCACAACTGCTTTTCATTATAAGACTTTATTACTATTTGACTTTTTAACTATTAGCCTATACATATTGTGATGAAAACAAAAATTAATTTGAAAAGTAATTGTTTTGGGAGTATATTAACAAAATTAAAAAATAATTTCATTTTTGTAAAACATTCAATAGAAAAATTTTGAGAGCAGAAATTAAAATCTGTTTTTAAAACCTTTTTCATTTTATGTAGTCTCTCTAGACATATGACAAACACATCATTGGGTAATACTTGCTTTGCATGCCATTTGTTTCTTTACAGATTTCAGGCAAGAGGGTGTTCGCTAAATTACATTTATGATCCTGTGAAACACAAGTGCAGACTCTGTTGAAACCTAGGTGTTGTGCTCAATGTGGACGCTGGAGTCATTGTTGCTATTTAGAGGGATAACATTGTTTAGGACTTAAAAACATTTGGTGCTTTATTGCTTATTTAGGTTTTGCAAAAAGTGTGGAATTGCTATGGGCTTCCCAGTTTGCACTAGTGGTAAAGAACCTGCCTGCCAATGCAGGAGACATAAGAGACATGGGTTCTATCCCTGGGTCGTGAAGATGCCCTGGAGGAGGGCATGGCAATCCACTCCAGTGTTCTTGCCTGAAGAATCCCATAGACAGAGAAGCCCGGTGGGCTATAGTTAATAGGGTGGCAAAGCGTTGGACACAACTAAAGCAACTTAGCATTTTTATAACAAAAACTAATAGTTTGGCAGGTTTCTTAAAAAGTTATAATCTATCCTTTCTATAGCACAATCTCTGTAATCAATGTTGGCATCATTACCACTAGCAGTCAGCTGACTGATGGGCAGCTAATGACCTACTTTCCAATAAGTACATGCTCAGTCAAGTCTGACTCTTGTGACCCCATGGGCTGTCGCCTACCAGGCTACTCTGTCCATGGCAGTTCCCAAGCAAGAATACTGGAGCGGGTAGCCATTTCCTTCTCCAGGTGATCTTCCCCACCCAGGGATCAAACCTGTGTCTGCTGCATTGGCAGGCAGATTCTTTACCACTGAGCCAACTGGGAAGCCCACTTTCCGCATCAGTCAGTTCAGTTCCGTTCAGTCGCTCAGTCGTGTCTGACTCTTTGTGACCCCATGAATTGCAGCATGCCNTACTATTTTCTTCATCTGTATTTCACTTGTCTCTTCCTCTGATCTTTAATGTCTTCTTTCTGTTAACTTTGAGTTTTATTTTTTGTTCTTGTTTCTCTAGTTGCCTTTGTCTAGGTGTAAGATTAGATTGATTATTTGGAATTTTTCTTGTATCCTGAGGTAAGATTGTACTGCTATAAATTTTCCTCTTATAACTGCTTTTGGTGCATTGCATAGGTTCTGGATCATCATATATTTTGCTTTCATTTGTCTCCAAGTATTTTTTATTTTCTCTTTTATTTCTTCAGTGAGCCATTTGTTGTTCAGTAGCATTTTGTTTAACTGCCATGTGTTTACATTTTTTACAGTTTCCCCCCACCCCTTTGGTTTATTTCTGACCACGACACTATGAGAATAGATAAGATACTTGATATCTTCAATTTTCTTAAATTTACTGAGGCTTACTTTATGGCCTAGCATGTGATCTATCCTGGAGAATGTTCCATGTGCAATTGAAGAATGTGTGTTTTGCTGCTTTCAGATGGAATACTCTATAAAAATCAATTAAATTCATCTGGTCTCATGTGTCATTTAAGGCCTGTATTTCTTTATTGATTTTCTGCCTGGATGCTCTGTCCATTGATGTAAGTGGGGTGTTAAAATCTCCTACTATTGTTATGTTACTGTTCATTTCTCCTTTTATGGCTGTTAGCATTTGTCTTAAATATTGAGGTGCTCCTATATTGGGTGCATATATACTCATAATTGCTGTATCTTCTTCTTGGATTGATCCTTTGATCATTATATAGTGTCTTTCTTTGTCTCTTATAACCATCTTATTTTAAAGTCTATTTTGTCTGATATGAATATTTCTACTCCAGTTTTCTTTTGATTTCCATTTGCATGGAATATTTTTTCCATCCCCTCACTTTCAGTCTGTATGTGTCCCTAGATTTGAACTGAATCTCTTGTAGACAGTCTATGTTCAGATTTTGTTGTTGTCCATTCAGACTGTCCATTCAGCCAGTCTGTGTCTTTTGGTTGGAGCATTTAATCCATTTACACTTAAGGTAATTTCTGATATGTACACTCTCTTATTGCCATTTTGTTAATTGCATTGGGCTTGTTTTTATAGGCCTTTTTGCTGCTTTTTTCTCTTTTGTTCTCTTCTGTGATTTGAATGACTATCTATCTTTACTATTGTGTTTGGATTGCATTTTCTTGTGTGTGTATTTATTGTAGATTTTTGGCTTGCAGTTACTGTGAGGTTTTGCTATAGCAACCTCTATATACACAAGATTGTTTTCGGTTGCTGGTGTCTTAATTTCAAATGCATTTCCAACACCCTGCATTTGTACTCTCCTCATGATTTCTAGTTTTGACAAATTTGTATATGGATGATTTTCTACCTTTATGTTTGCCTTTACAGATGAGTGTTCTGATTCAATACTTTTCTTGATTCTAGTTGTGGCCTTTGCTTTTCTGCTTAAAGAAAGTTCCTTTAGCATTTGTTGTAGAGCTGGTTTGGTNGCATTTGTACTCTCCTCATGATTTCTAGTTTTGACAAATTTGTATATGGATGATTTTCTACCTTTATGTTTGCCTTTACAGATGAGTGTTCTGATTCAATACTTTTCTTGATTCTAGTTGTGGCCTTTGCTTTTCTGCTTAAAGAAAGTTCCTTTAGCATTTGTTGTAGAGCTGGTTTGGTGGTACTGAATTCTCCTAGCTTTTGCTTGTCTGTCAACCTTTGATTTAATCTTTCTGGGTAGAGTGTTCTTGGTTCTATTAATAGATTTTTCACTTTAATCGTTATATCATGCTATCCCTTCTGGCCTGAAGTTTCTGCTGAGAAAACCAGCTGATAACCATATGGGGATTCCCTTGTATGTTATTTATTGCTTTTCTCTCGTTGCTTTGACTATTTTCATCTTTAATTTTTGTCAATTTGATATGTGTCCTGGTATGTTTTTCCTTGACTTTATCCTGTATGGGACTCTCTGGACTTCCTGGACTTTAGTAACTATTTCTCATGTTAGAGAAGTTTTCAGATATTATTTCTTCAAATATATTCTTAGGCCATATCTCTCTCTTCCCATTCTGGGACACCTATAATGCAAATGTTGGTGCATTTAATGTAATCTCAGAAGTCTCCCAAACTGTCCCCATTCCTTTTCATTTTCTCTTCTTAATTCAGTTAGGCAGCAGTGATTTCTACCACTCTGTTTTCCAGCTCACTTGTACGTTCTTTGCCTCATTGATTTTGCTATTGATGATTGTTTGTAGTGTACTTTTTCATTTTAATTATTTTACTGTTCAAATCTGTTATATCTTCTAGCTCTTTGTTAAACATTTCTTGTATCATCTCAACCTGTGCCTCCATTCCTGGATCATCTTTACTATCATTACTCTGAATTCATTTTCAGATAAATTGCCCATCTCTAGTTCACTCGGTGGTTGTTCTGGAGTTTTATCTGTTCCTTCATCTGGGAAATGTTCTTCTGTTGTCTTGTTTTTGTCTAACCTTCTGTATTTGTGGTCTCTTTTCTGCAAGCTACAGGATTGTGGTTCTTGCTTCTGGTGCTTGCTCCTTGGTAGGTGAGTTTGGTCCAGGGGCTTGTTCAGGCTTCTTGGTAGAAAGGTCTGGGCCTGCTCACTGTTGAGTGGAGCTGTGTCTTGTCTTTCTATGGATAGGACTGTGTCAAGGGAGATTTTCAAAGGCAACTGTGGACTCACAAAGACTTTAAACAGCCTGCCTGCTGATGGATGAGGCTGTGTTACTGCCCTGTTGGTTGTCTGGCCTGAGGAGTCCCTGTACAGAGCCTTTGAGCTGTTGAGGGGGGCCAGCTTGTGGTGTCAAAATGGTGGCCTCTAGGACAGCTCACAACAATGAGTACTCCCCACTGTCTCAGCTACCAGTGTCCTTGTCCCATCAGTGAGTCACATGTTCTCCCCATCTCCTGGGAGACCCTCCAAGATCAGCAGTTAGGTCTGGCCCAGGCTCCTATGAAGTCCCTTCTTTTCCCTCTGGTCCCAATGTGCACAAGACTTTGTGAATGCCCTCCAAGATTGGGGTTTGTTTCCCCCAACCCTGCAATCAAGCCTTGCTGGCCTTCAAAGCCAAATACTCTGAAGGTTCCTCCTTCTGATATCAGAGCCCCAGACTAGAGAGCCTGACAT
This sequence comes from Neotragus moschatus, assembly GCA_006410615.1. Taxonomy (NCBI): domain Eukaryota; kingdom Metazoa; phylum Chordata; class Mammalia; order Artiodactyla; family Bovidae; genus Neotragus; species Neotragus moschatus. The sequence goes on along the minus strand of SJYA01000626.1, from coordinate 734,419 downwards.
GGGGTTCAGACCTCTCATTCCTGTGGGAAAACCTTGGCAAAATAATGATTTTCCAGTTCATGAGTTACCCACTGGGTGGACTGGGTGGAAGTTTGATTGTACTGCAAATGTGCCCCTTCTACCATTTCCTTGTGGCTTCTTCTTTGTCTTTGAAAGTAGATGATCTTTTTTGGTTCCAGTCCTTTTTTGTCAATGGCTGTATGGAAGTCAGTTGTGATTTTGGTGTTTCTGTGAGAGAAGGCGAGCTTTCTACTCTGCCGTCTTGTCATTCTAAGATTTTCTAATCAAACAAACAGCCTAATTTTTTAAGACACATTAAAACTCAAGATTAATGGAGAGTCCAAAATGATCATTTACCTAGAGAACAATCATAACACCTTGTATAGTGGTGGGGAGTGACGCATAGAGATGGTTTGTTTATGAATAAACTTTAATCTCAAAGGCAAACTTAGCCTCCTCAGAATCAGAATCTGGCATTGAGTTATTCCCTGAATATCCACAGCACAAAAAGTCTCAATACATTTTTAGAAGAGTGTATATTTAATGACCTCAAAGTCATCATATTAAGTTTTGAAATGTTTCTCTGACTGAATAAAGAATAATCAGATTTCCTTAAGTTCAATAACAGTATGGCTTCTCTGGTGGTCTAGTGGTTATGGGTCCACCTTCCATTGCAGTGGGTGTGGGTTCAATCCCTGCTAGGGGAACTAAGATTTCAAATGCCATGTAGTACAGACCCCCCCCAAAAAAAGAAAAATTCAGTAGTATTTATCTTTCTGCAGGAGCTTAAAGATGGCAGTTAACCATCATTTCCTCTGTGTATCTCAACCCTTAGTACCATGCCAAATCCCTGGTACTGGACAGGGTGTAGAGGCATAACAGCTGTGACTTATGCCACAGTCTTACTTTAAACACCAAGTCATTCTGGCTTTAAAAACATTTTAATGAAGGTATATTTAATCACAAAGAATATTGTTTCCTTAAAAGTTTTTTCCAGTGTAATAAAACAATTTATTTTCTCATTTAAAGAGGCAAAATTTCCTTGAATAAACTCCCTGCATTTGGGGACAGTCAATACTAGATGAAGTTTTTCTTATTATTCTAATGTAAGTTCAACCTGTTCAGTTATCAATGACGAAATGTAACAAACAGATCAAATAAATGTCAAGTGATATGTTCTAAACTTGAATATGCTTTTATTTAATATCAGCTTCTAGGTCTCCTTGTCTTTCAGTCTCCGGGGCTATCTTTCCTTTAATATCTAAAGTAGGATGACACCAACTGATGCCATATATAGTAGGAAGTTCAGGCCTTCCCCCAAGATTTTAGAGTTCATAACTACCTCCCACTCTAAATGTATGTGCTTTCTGAATTCTTAATTGGTCAACTGAGTTCAGAGAGAGACCTATATTCATTGGTCAGTGGATGGGCTGCTGTCCTCTCTCTGAACTCCCTTAATCCATACTGTACCCCATCTCCTGTCTTGCATTTCCTCAAAGGACTACTAACCACAGCCATTCTGTGTAGCAGACCTTTTATTGAAGGCTTAGACTAACAGAAGTGAATTACGTACAGACAGGTTAGAATTGGCAACCACATAAAACTGAGTATTAGACATCCCTGTGCTAAGATCCAGAGGTCATCTCTTCTGCAGATAATTTTTTGTGAGTCTTTCCTCCTATCTAGACTCCACTTGCTTCTATTCCCCTGGGTACCTACTCTCAACTATATCACATCTTCTCCATCTCTCCCTCAGTGCCCCCAACTCCCACTCAAGCTTGGAGCCTCCTAATGACTGCTTTTATCCAATAGGGAAAATTTCCCATTACTTTGTAACACCTCCATCTTAATTTTTCACTATGCCTTACAGATTTTTACTCTCAAGGAAGCTATTTTATTCTAGAAAACAGAAGTTTTTACCCTAAGAGGAATTCTACCTTTCTCCAAGGCCTGCAAGCTCAAGCTGAACAATAGATAAGTAAATAAAATAGCATTTTTCCTATCTTAATAGAGTTGTAATTAAAGAGTATATTTAACACAGCTTCAGGGAAGGAGCCAAAATTTCATTCTTAACTTCTTCCTGGAAAACAACTGTAATGATATTAAAACCGTGTACATCTTAAAACCCTGTGCTATAATGTCTGTAATTTGCTTTAAAATACTTCAGTGCAGACAGCATGATGTAAATAAATGTGTGTGTTAATTTTAATACACACCCTAGGGGCTGTCACTTATCCTAATCAAGAATTTACACTCGAAAAGGGTCAGCTAGCATTTAATCAGAAAGGCTACAGCTATCCAGAGGCTATAGCTATCTTTATCTTCAGTCAAAAGTAGACAGTTTGCTAATTTACATACTGAGTATTGAAATGAATTTGTGTTGGTAAAATGATTGGACTTGATTATCAGAACAAAGAATGTTAGAAATGGTTAAATTAGTTGAACAAGTGACATTTGCAACTTATGGACTGGGTAAATTACTTTAGGTAGATGCTATGCTTGCATGAACTTGCAAGACCTCAAGGTGGCAGCTGGGTATGATACCAGTGTCAATTTTAAAGGCTAATGGTTTTCTGTGGCCAATTACCAGGTCAACTAACACCTCTATTTGTACTGTGGCTACATTTGCTTCAAATGAACCTTCATTCAAGGTGTTCACTGATCACTTAAATAACAGGGCTAAGTGCCCATGGAACTTGCAGACTGAATTGCATGATGATTTATGTGTCTGCTTCCTAAAAATGTTTATCTAATATTTGTATGTATGGCAGAATTTGTTCTGAGCTGTTGCTTTCATTAAAACCAGACTGAGGAGAATTAGTTAACTATCAGAGTTAGTCGATAGAGTTAATCAAATTTTAATTTTAGTGGCTATCAATATCTTCAAAAAAGAACCCAACAGTTGTGCATGACCAAAATGACTCCGATGGGTTCAAAACCCTCTGATAGATAGAACTTCACTGTGTCAGGGTCAATGTGGACTTGGGCAGCACATTGCATAGAGCTGGACAAGTAGCTCATTCCTAATAAATGTTGAATGAATGAGTAATGGATGCTGGGGAAATAACAAAGAAGAAAATTGATTATATTTGTTCACTTTGTCGCTTTGTGTGAAAATTTGAATGTGGACAAGGTAGAGCTGAGATGAAACAAGCTAACTAGATTAGGACAGAATCTTTTAAGAAGTACTGAATTAGACAATCCTGTCAGTAATAAAGCCCTACACTGTTTGACAAAGGAAACTGGCAAAACTGAAATGTTTGCAAACTTAGTTCTGACACCAGATTTACCAGTTTGTTGATTTATAATGAGAAACAGAGGTCATATGGGCCAAAATTCAGCTAACCATGACCAAGGCAAGCCCTATGAAAGAACCTAAATGAGGAGATATATAAAAATAAGAAAGTTATCTGGTAAACATGGATGTTAAGTAGATGAATCAGCAAATAAAATATTTAACACTCAGGTTATGTTGTTTCATCTCATCTGTTTCTATCTTGGGGAAAATATTGACAATGGATCACAAAGTGGATAGCCAACGCTTCCTCTCCATAGATTGGTTCTGATTGTCTTGTAATTATACCTTTCTCTAGAAAAGTTATACCTTAAACTTGGTCCACATTGAATCTTCCACATGTCACTTCAAAGAAGTTTTTGCATTACTGTTTATGTGGACCCAAGTGATACGCTTCAAGTTAGGATATATTTGGCATTTCTTATCTCTAGTACTAATAGTAAATATCACCTTCATCAAGGAAGCAAAGCATATAAATACTAAAATACATTACAAGACCCTTCACAAATAACCTCTTACTTTGTCCACATGCTTATGATAAACATGGTGAGCTGAACCACAAAGCTTGAAAAAGATATCTAAAGGTAGTATGTTCTAAGCTATATTTTTCTCAGATATATACATCCAAGCTATGCTTTTACTGCATTTTTTCAGTGCTCATTATCATGAAAATACTGAGCTTTAGGTCTATTCAAAATAAACACAAAACTTGTATGTTTTCTCGTGAGAAATCTTCAGTTTAGTTGGGAAAACTTGGTTCAGGTACAACACAACCACAGGAGTGACCTAGAAATATTCAGCCTTGGATATAGGAGGAGGCCAGTGTCTTTGATAAATGTAGGCCTTTTCTAGCCTTAAGTTCATTCGTCTTAAGTTGTTTGTTACTGAAATCAAGATTCGTCCAATTGACTTCTGCGAAGACAGTGTAAAGGAGTTTTCATGTATTTAACAGGCACTTAAAAAAATAGAGCTATACAAACCCTAAATTGTCCAGATTTGCTATACGCATAGGTATACCCATGCAGGGAGGCAGGAAAATGCATCCACCAATACAAAGCAACTGGGGCAAACTCGCACTTAGGTCATGAAAATAGGAAAACAGTGGTTACGATAGTTGGCATGTCTGTAATTCTACAGCTGTTTTAATGCCATTATCAGTCTTGGAACAGAAGAAGTTTGTGATTTTTATTTTGAGATGATACAAAATTGCTCCAATGATCTTAAAATTGATTTCAAAAGACATGAGACACTACATTTTATTCCTAATGCAACTGGTGGTAAATGTATAAATTGTGATATACAAGAGTTTTCTAAAAGCTTTGAGTACATGTTATAGTCAAAAAGGTGTGTATTTCTGTGAGTAGAGTCATTGCTTTTATTGTCATGACTATAAAGTCTATTTTAGCATCTGATTAAACCTAGTATTGTGCAGGACACTTGACAAAGAGAATTGCCACTATTGGGGGACAGTAACAGAAAAAATAATCCCTTGTGACCTCATCCAGGATGAAAAAATGATTACTTATTTTAGTACCTCAAGACATTTTTCATATGGACAGGGTTTATATATAATTATAGTGTAAGACAAGAATTTATTGACTGACTCACATGTCTGCGATAAAGAAATGTGTTTTATAACACAGATCTAGTCATCCTCAGCATCAAGACTCTGACAGACAGTGAGGAGCATCTGGTCTGTCATTGTTCTTGGCTACCACCCTGTACCTTGCTGAGACATCACACTCACTGACTGCAAAACCTTTGCACTCCCTCACTCCTTCACCTGAAATGCACTTCAAGGCCTTTCTCCTGCAGGTAGGGACAAAGTCTATGCAATATTTAATGCTCATTCCCATTTCCAAGACGGTTTCCCTAGATTCTCTTTAGCATTGGACATTAACATGTTAAAAATCAGCCTTATTATTTGTCAAGCAAAATATGTCTTCTATTTTTACTTTACTCCAACATTGCTTTGAATACAAAATATGTTGCATTTCTTCATATATTTGTTGGCAATTTAAGCTTCACTTTTGTAAACTGTCTTTTCCCCCTTTCTCCTGGGTATGGTTTGCTATGAATTTATGTGGTCTTTAAAGATGGACACTTTAACTAATAAGGATCTACTGTATAGCACAGGGAAAAGTGTATAAAAGAGAGTGGATATAAGTGTATGTATAACTGATTCACTGTGCTCTATAGCAGAAAGTAATACAATATTATAAGTCAATATACTCCAATAAAATGTGTGTGTATGTATATATATGTATATATATATAAAGATGAGCATCTTATGATTTATTTCTTTTTAAAGGGTTTTTAAAAATATTTATTGCTCTCATTTTATTTTTTTATATTGGAGTATAGTTGATTTACAATGTTGTGTTAGTTTCAGAGGTACAGCAAAGTGATTCAGTTATACATACACATATATATATTCTTTTTCACATTCTTGCCCCTTATAGGTTATTAGAGAGTATTGAGTAGACTTCCCTGTACTATACAGTAGGTCTTTGATGGTTATTTGGTTCATTATAGTGGTGTAACCTTTTAAAGGATTTTTGATGCACACAATTTCTATCAAAGTTTTCATTTCTCTTCATTTTTTGTTTGCATTTAAAATCAGAAAGTTTTTCTTCATACTAAACATAGTTATACATATTCACCTGTACTGTATTTTGTGTTTTCACACATTTTAAGACTTAACTCCATTTGCAGTTTATTTCAGTGTGTCAGATATGAGGTAAGGGGTATTTCTTTTTTTTTTTTTTTCCAAATATCTAACATTCTGAACACCGTTTGTTGGATGATTAATCTTTCACCTTGCAGGTGTGTTTTGTTTCCTTTTTGTTTGGGGCAAATAGTAAGTAGAACTTATTTTAGGCTCTTTATTCCATTAATCTGTATTTGCACACTGTTTCAGTTATTGTAGCTTTGTTATACATTGTAATATTTGTTAGGAGAATATTTCAACAGTGCTCCTCTATTCAAAATTATTTTTTCTAGTATTGTCATTTTATTCCTCAAGAATAACTAGAAATATTTTTCAGAAACACAGGAAACTCTGCCTTGTATATTGATTACCCTAAATCTATAAATTCTTTTGAGTAAAATTGATACATTTATAACAACAATGGGACATGATTCTTTGAAATATTATATTTGGAAAATGTTGCAAAATTAATGTAGCTACCATTTATGGAACACTTGCTAAACCATGTGAAAGTGAAAGTGAAGTCGCTCAGTTGCGTCCGACTCTTCGCGACCTGGTAGACTGTAGCCTACCAGGCTCCTCCATAACTCTACTAAATACTATATGTACATTATCTATTGTAATCCTCATGACTATTATATTGGTAGTAGCACTATCCCCACATTAAGGTGAGAAAGAAGAATATTGTTTTTTTAGGCAATTAAATAATTGAAATCTATCTCCAAAAGTCCATACTTTGTTTATCAGAACATAATTTACGAGAAAGAATGTACCCAACATTAGTGGCCCCATTTACAAAGGACTATGATGCTGTGAAAGTGCTGCACTCAATATGTCAGCAAATTTGGAAAACTCAGCAATGGCCACAGGACTGGAAAAGGTCAGTTTTCATTCCAATCCCAAAGAAAGGTAATACCGAAGAATGCTCAGACTACCACACAATTGCACTCATCTCACACGCTAGTAAAGTAATGCTCAAAATTCTCCAAGCCAGGCTTCAGCAATACATGAACCGCGAACTTCCAGAGGTTCAAGCTGGTTTTAGAAAAGGCAGAGGAACCAGAGATCAAATTTCCAACATCCACTGGCTCATGGATAAAGCAAGAGAGTTCGAGAAAAACATCTATTTCTGCTTTATTGACTATGCCAAAGTCTTTGACTGTGTGGATCACAATACACTGTGGAAAATTCTGAAAGAAGTGGGAATACCAGACCAGCTTACATTTCTCCTGAGAAATCTGTATGCAGGTCAAGAAGCAACAGTTAAAACTGGACATGGAACAACAGACTGGTTCCAAATAGGAAAAGGAGGACGTCAAGGCTGTATATTGTCACCCTGCTTATTTAACCTCCATGCAGAGTACATTATGAGAAATGCTGGGCTGAAAGAAGCACAAGCTGGAATGAAGATTGCTGGGAGAAATATCAACGACCTCAGATATGCAGATGACACCACCCTTACGGCAGAAAGTGAAGAAGAAATAAAAAGCCTCTGATGAAAGTGAAAGAGGAGATTGAAAAGGTTGGCATAAAGCTCAACATTCAGAAAACGAAGATCATGGCATCTGGTCCCATCACTTCATGGGAAATAGATGGGGAAACAGTGGAAACAGTGTCAGACTTTATTTTTGGGGGCTCCAAAATCACTGCAGATGGTGATTGCAGCCATGAAATTAAAAGACGCTTACTCCTTGGAAGAAAAGTTATGACTAACCTAGATAGCATATTCAAAAGCAGAGACATTACTTTGCCGACTAAGGTCCGTCTAGTCAAGGTTATGGTTTTTCCAGTGGTCCTGTATGGATGTGAGAGTTGGACTGTGAAGAAAGCTTAGTGCCGAAGAATTAATGCTTTTGAATTGTGGTATTGGGGAAGGCTTGAGAGTCCCTTGGACTGCAAGGAGGTCCAACCAGTCCATTCTAAAGGAGATCTGTCCTGGGTATTCACCGGAAGGACTGATGCTGAGGCTGAAACTCCAATACTTTGTCCACTTTTGGTGCAAAGAGTTGACTCATTTGAAAAGACTGATGTTGAGAGGGATTAGGGGCAGAGGAGAAGGGGACGACAAGAGGATGAGGTGGCTGCATGGCATCACCGACTCAATGGACATGAGTTTGAATGAACTCCAGAAGTTGGTGATGGACAGGAAGGCCTGGCGTGCTACAATTCACGGGGTCACAAAGAGTTGGACACGACTGAGCAGCTGAACTAAACTAAACTTAATGTACCCAATACATATTACTTTGAAAGGTGGTTAAGATGGTTAATTTTATATTATACATATTTTGCCAAAATTTTAAAAATTTAATCGGATACATGGAGAGCAAATGAGGCCAAAGACAATGGGAGAGACAGGGGAGCATTTCCTTACTTCTCTTACCAAAATCATCGTAGCCTCTCTGTCTGCCAGGACCCTAGCCATTCCTTGAGTCTATGCAATTGCAATGTTACTTCTTTTATTTTTTGGCCTGATCCTATGGGTACTTCAGTGGGCCAATATGGTGGAATGGGTCAGTAGTTGTTACCTAGCCATCATGTTAAGATGCTCCCCCTTTAAAAATATACATACACCATTTTACAAAAATACATCCAATACCGTGTTGGACCACACAATGATGTCATGGAAGGAATGGGAAAGGATACACCTTTTTAAAGCCAGGGAGTTTTTGATGCTATTTGTTTTCATCTTAGATCTTTGGATTCCAAACCTGGGTATCCACATCTTCCTCTTTCTAATTCTTTCCTCCTCATTTTAAAGTGCAAACCCTAGTTTAAACAATAGTCCAGGGACAGACTATAGTCCAAGGCATTGTCCTAAGAAATTCTGCTTGGAGTAAACTTCTTCCTTCCCAGGAGCTCTGTATGGGTAGGTACATGTACATGGGGTTTGTGTTTGTTTTAATTTCCTCCTATTCACCTCACTGGTGAAGGAGGGATCCCCAGTCTTAGGATTGGGAGGTTGGTTGAGCCCATGATACCAACACTGGACAGAAGAGATCAGTTTGTTACATAAACTCACAGTCAGACCATATCACACTCCACACAGGGTCACTTGGGATTTGTGCTCAGGGACAATGTGGACAACCTAGAAGGTGAACTAGGGCATGAACAGAGGCACACTGGGATAACTGGCAAATAAATCTCACTTTGTACTGAAAACAAAACAAGACAGCTGTGAAAGGTGATCTTAGTAGTATCCAGAGGATGAGGTGCCCTGGTTCCCATGGGAGCATGTGATTGGCTTGTTTGAATAATTCCATTCACAGTCCGAGAAGTAAAACCCACCACAAAAGAATAAGCAGGAACAGAGGCTTGTCCTTTGACACGGAGAGTTTTTTAGGAGGCTACTGTATCCATGGAAGCAGAGTGGGCTGGGGAGCCTGTGGTGAGGCCATCTAAGGTGCTTCAAGTGTACCAGGTGTCAAGGCAACACATAATATTAGCCTTAATTTTAGACCTTGAACCACTTGTTTGTGTCTGCATGTGTGCACATGTTGGGGTGCAAAGGGGGTGGAAATGGTCAGCCATTGAGTGGTAGAACAAAGGGCAACAGAAGGGGGCCGGCAATATCAAAGGGAGGGCAAGTCCTATTTCCCTTCTCACACTCAGACCAGTGCTCTCAAAGTGTGGTGCGCAGACCAGCGCTGGTCCCCAAATCACTGTCACCAGTCTGCAATGGGACAAGGACAGAAATCCAGAGTAAGCATCTAGATACTTTCTTAGCAATTTGACACAGATCTGAAAGTACATGATTCTAGGCACATGGACAAAGCAAGCACATCACCCTGAAAATGGCTTCAAAACCCAGGAAACTTCAGGCATTTTTACCAACTGGTGAATGTTGGTCGAGTGGAGTCTTATTTCATTAATGGTTAATTCTGCTCCTGCCCTCCTATCCCCATTCCAATTAAATATAAAATACACATTTCAGGATTTGATGCCAAACCGTAAAGGATAGAGACAAGCCGTGTCACCCAGCAGTAAATATTAAGGGAAAGATTTAATGTAAACGGCAGTATATGGCAGGGCTGATGATTTCTCATAAACTACATGGGCTAATTTAGAAAGAAAAAAAGGTAGAGAAGCCTTGAAGGAAGTAATAACCCAGAGGTAAGAAATATTGATTAGGGAAAAATATTATCTTAATCAAAATATGTCTTTTAGCTAGAAGTTGTTTGGGCTCCAGAAAGAGAAAGTACATTTCTAAGATGTACATTTTTACTTGTGGTTTTTGTTGAATAATGAACAAGGCCATCACTCTTTCTGAAGTCTTCGTAAATCAAAATAAAGCTTTACTAATTCTAAAGAAAACATTATTTACCAGTCTGGTCAAAAGTCAGCAATAACAATTATGTAAGTATCTCAGTAAGTCCCTGTGACTTTTGATGTTTCTTGATGATATATCCTATAATTTTTAGAGGGCTTGCTACTTATTTCTTCTAATGAGAGCTGCTTACTTCTGACCTTCTCCATCTGTTTCCAGAGGCAAATGATTCTAAATAACTTGTTCCTCTCAGCATTTGTCTTGTGTTCGAGCACCTTCTTTGTAATCTGCTTCCAAGTTTAAGCTTGATCATTGAAACATTCCAATCATACAGTAGTTGGATATGGGTATGTGTATTTTTATTTTTAGGAATTTTTATACATTTAAAGTGAATCTGAATCTCAATAGGTAAGAACTACTTCAAATCCTAAAACTGCTCCAGTTTTTTTCTTTCATTTTACAATGTACAGTTGCCCTCTAATTTTGTGTGCCAAAATGTCTTTATTTTCATATGCCATTCAGACACCAAGAAGTTTGTTCATATGAGAAACTATCTGTGGGAACCACCATCCCTTTCTGCTATGCTTTACGAGGCAAGGCTAGGACCAAGTGATGTGCTAGGAGCAACGGGGGAAAAGCAAAATCAGAACATGTTTTCTAACTACTCACTCTGTTTCAATGAACACAAAGTAAGAAGATGATAAATTATCCAATAAATGTAGTCATTATAGCCAAGAAAATTCAAGTGCTATTGATCAATGACCCGAAATCCTTCAGGGACCCAAACCCTTTGGTACCTCGATCCCCACTTCATGTGTAAATACTGGCTCTCCTAATTCCCCTTCACTGACCAGTGATTTGTCTCACTTTGTTTCTGAAAATATTTGCAAAACCTTTGTATGTGAGAACAGTAGTCTTTACTTTTGCACTGAAAGTATAAAGATATAAAACTGAAGATCGTTTTGAATCAAATCTTTTTTACCTTCATCCAGATATGCAGTGAGCACCCCCTGTCGGCTGCCCAAGCAGCAGACAGTCATAAGCACAGCCTTGTCAGTCCTCAGCACACAAAGAAGGGAACAGACCAGAAGGGCCATCCACGGTCATTTGGCCTCCTGTATTAAAAGCGGGGGAGGGGAAATCAATATTTGCTTAATAGAAAAGAAAAACATGGATAGGGAAGGAAGTTTTATTCTCAAGCTTTTAATAGGCTGTTTCAACTCTAGGGAGTGGAACATTCTTTTATTTCCCTTTTTTAGCTTAAAGCTATATTCACTTTCAATGTTAGATGGATAATATTTTCTAAAAAGAAGAGTGAACAGAAAACCTAACAAATACATTTGCTTTTTCCAAGGCCACATTTGACTTTTTTAGGTTGTGCCTTCCTTCTATTCATTTCAAAGGCTAAGAAATCTATAAATGCTAGAATCTGTCCTGTTCCCCCAAATATTTTCAAAAAGGATGACCTGAGCTTTGAAGGGAATAAATGGTTAGGAAAATAAGACATAACCACACACATATACTTTCCTTCTGATATCTTACGGATTGAGTCAATAGAAATAGATTTCCTTTCTATTTATCATAAATATGCTTCCATCACCACTAAGCCTACCTGCTAAAATCTGGTTTTACTCACCTACAGGGAAGCATAGATTTTACTTTAAAATTCTGATTTAGAAGTACAATCATGGGTTACTTTTAAAATGATAGCTATTTTGTCCGCCCTACCAGTGAAGGAATAAGGTGAAAATTCCTCCAAGAACCTCTTCTCTTAGAAAGCTTAAATATTTATTCTTTTATTTTCAGTTATACATCTACCTAACTCTAAATTTTAAATATAGGATTAGCAAGTGGCACAGAAAGGACACCAGAATAAGAGTCAAAGGACTTGGATTCTAATCCTGACTTTGCCACTTTCTCCTCCTAGAACTCTGAAGGCCATTTAGTGTTCCTGAGTTTCAATTTCCTTATCTAAGAAGTGGAAGTAATTAAATTTAATCATCGATTCAAGATATATGAGACGCTCATCACCAGAGGTGTTGCCAGCTCTGTGGCCACGTGGGTGGACTGATAATCAATGACTTGTGCTGAGCTTTCACTACGGCCCTTTCACTGGAAGCATCAGTGACCAGACCCATGCAAATTCATAGGAGCTCAGCTCTGGAATCAGACTGGGTTCCCACCCCATCTCTACCATTTTCCATCCAGTTAATGCTTCTGAAACCCAGTCTCCTGCACAGAAACATTGAGTTGTTTCTCAGAGTCCCATGGATAGAAAACAGCAGAAACAGGATTAGAATGCCATCATGTACTTGAAAAAGACTACAGTCTAGATGAGAACTGGCCATGAATTGCATGGAGGGCCACTGGTTAGGACTCTGCACTTCCAATGCAGGGGCGTGGATTCTATCCCTGGATGGGGAACTAAGATCCGGCCTGCCATGCGGCTTGTGCTGTGTGCATGCTCAGTTGTGTCTGACTCTTTGGGACCCCATGGACTGTAGCCTCCCAGGCTTCTCTGTCCATGGAATTTCCTAGGTAAGAATACTGGAGTAGAATGCCATTTCCTATTCCAGGGGATCTTCCAGACCCAGGGATTGGCCAAACCTAGAAGAGAATTGGCCACAAATGAAACATTGGAGGGCTGTTCAACTTTCTTTATTTCTCATTCTACTTCTTGAAGGATGCTGAATGTCAAACTAAAGACTTTATCTTGCAGTTTAAGGGGAGTTACTAGAATATTTTGAGTAGGGAAGGGGCATGAGCATGAATGACTAGCCAATATGTTGAGAGAATTTAATGAGCAACTATATGTGAATGGAATACACTTGTGTGAATTATAATCTATTTCTTATAGGTGATCAATTACAGGTGATATGTAAGGGAAAGACCACACACTCTATCTTGTCTGATATCAGATTATGGTGTTCTAATATGATACCTATGGAGATAAAGTGAGACCATGTCTTACTGTTCAGAGATATGTTTTTCTCTGGAGGAGGAAAATTTCCTAAGTGTCCATTGTATTGGGAAAAATATTCCAGAACAAGAAATCAGAAACTGAGCCTTAGTCAGAGGTAAACCTTTCTTGCTGGAAGTCATCTAAAAAAAAAAAAAAAAAAAAAGTCGTAAACTATCTACATTAATGTGGAAAAATCCTCAGCCAAGGGACACAGCCAGGGTCCGGCAGCCAGTCCTTCCCATCTGGATTTCTCTCTATTGTCAACCTTGAAACATATCAAAGTGATGAAGTTCCTGCCATATATGTGAAGAGCATGAATAATTTTACTCTTATTATCTTAAGCACACATTGTGAGTTTCTATAAATTAATAAACAATGGCGCTTCAGTTGAATATATAATCCCTAATCCAACAAGATGATCTTTGCCAAAATGTGGCAGGGTTATGTTAAACTTTGGTCATAATTTTTAGTGCATGTAGTTCCTGATTTTTGGTTTGTATTCTTTGGAGTTCATCTGGAGGCTGGGAGCCTAGAGGGGTGAGATGTGCTTATTATGAAATGTCAGCATGCAGTGATTACAGTTTTTCTAAATCTGGGTTAGAGGTTCATAAAAGGCTTCTGATCCATCAAAATACCTTTTATAAGTCTCCAGAATGAAGGAAATGTAGAAAAAACACTGTTCAAGGAAGTGCTTTGCTTATTCTTAAGATGTGTTTAGTTCAGTTATTGACTTATTCTGTATCACAGCCACCCAATTAGAACATTCTGCTTCAAGTGTGTGTCTCTGGAATGCCACATCTTTTCAAAAACATATGCCTACCATTTCTGGAAAATTCTTCTCTGCTGGTTTATTTCCTTACCAGAGGCAGCCTCCTCTTCCATGAGAGCTGCTTGGCTTCATCTTAACTATCCTGATGGGTGGGGTAGGGGTGGGGGGGTGGCCTGGTTTTTAATTCCTTGAAACCTATAGATATACTCTCTACCCTGGAAGAGGCTCTTAGCTCAAAATGTATTTCTTTAGAAAGGCTCATGAGAAGAAGCAGTAGGGGGGGGGGGGAACCACCACAAAGCCAGGTACTTAAGCCGTCTCTTTCAAGCACCATTTAACGGCGTGGAGCTGACCTGCAGAGACCACGATCTGACATGGGATGAGGCCACTCAGTGGCCTCTTAATCAAGGGCTGCCCAAGGGTGCCAGGCTCTGGGTGAGCCTCAATTACTAAAAGGGTTTGGGGAGGAAGAGAGGAAATAGGAAGGGCAGGCTATTTCTATGAAAAGGAAAAAATTGATACAGCACTGGAGTGGAAATTGTACTGAAGAAGGCCATCCTGTTTGCAAGGTGGTGATTAGCAGCCAGACCCCGTGGAAAGCATGGGGATGGAATTTGGTGGAAAATGGCTCCCTCACTGCCATCAGAATTTATCAATACAAGTGCAGAAAGTGATCTATCAGAGGTTCTTTTGTGCATCGTTTACTCTGGGTGTTTTAAACTGTAATTAATGCCTCAGGAAATATTATAGGAAAACTTCGTTGAATTACACAGGCTGAATGTTTATGGATAAACTGAAATGAAAATTGTGACAATGCCAGGTAGTTTTTGACCAGACAATTAAGAATTGTCAAGTGAAAGAAGGGAAGAGGTCTTGGGAGGCCACTTAGACAGACCCCTCATTCCATCAGTTCTTTGAATGGGATCAGACACATACATTTCTGCACCCATCACTCCCTACACTATAAGCAACATCAGCGTTGGGATCATGTAGTAGTCAGCCCTGTGTTAACAATGCCTAGCACTGTTACCCTCTGTTGAAAGCCCATGAAAGAAAAATATATAAAATATTAACTGCAGATTGCTTGAATCCCTCTTCAACACTATATATACATATACACACATACATATACACACACTATAGATTTAACTGGGTGGTGGTCACGGTAATGATTTTAACATAAGTTTTATTTTATATTGAAGTATACAGTCAATTTACAATGTGTTAGTTTCAATTGTTATTCAGTTATACATATATCCATTCTTTTTCAGATTCTTCTCCTATATAGGTTATCAAAGAATATTGTATTGAATTCTCTATGCTATATAGTAGGTCCTTGTTAACTATATAGTAGTGTATATATGTTACTCCCAAACTCCTAATTTATTCTTCCCCTTATTTTTCCCTTTTGGTAACCATAAGTTTGTTTTCTAGATCTGTGAGTCTATTTCTGTTTTGTAAATAAGTTCAATTATATCATTTATTTTTAGATTCCACATAGAAGTGATATTATGATATTCATCTTTCTCTGTCTTACTTAATATGATAATCTCTGGGTTCTTCCATGTTGCTGCAAATGGCATCATTTCATTATTTTTATGGCTGAGTAATATTCCCTTGGGCTTCCCTTGTGGCTCAGCTGGTAAAGAATCTGCCTGCAATGTGGGAGACCTGGATTCAATCCTTGGGTTGGGAAGATCCCCTGGAGAAGAGAAAGGCTACCCATTCCAGTATTCTGGCCTGGAGAATTCCATGGACTGTGTAGTCCATGAGGTCACAAAGAGTCGGATACGACTGAGTGACTTACACTCACACTCACAAAACTCCCTCATATCCCTCATATACATATGTACCACATCTTTACCCTCTCATCTGTTGATGGACATTTAGGTTGCTTCCATGTCCTAGCTATTGTAAATAGAACTGCAGTGGATATTGGGGAGCATATATCTTTTCAAATTAGTTTTTTTCTGGATAAATGAAAGAAATGGGATCGCTAGATCATATGGTATTTCTATTTTTTGTTTTTAGGAACCTCCTTACTGTTCTCTATAGTGGCTGTACCAAACTACTTTCCCACTAACAGTATAGGAGGGTTCCCTCTTCTCCACACCCCATTTCCGGCATTGGTTACACTTTGTATTTCTGATGATGACCATTCTGTACAGTGTGAGGTGATACATCATTGTAGTTTTGATCTACATTTCTCTAATAACTAGTGATGTTCAGCATCTTTTCATGTGCTTTTTCATGATCTGGATTTGTTTTTATTACTGCCTAACTCTGGAGAGATTTCAGGCTGGCAGTAATTTGCTTCATCCAAGTTCAGATACAGGGAGTTTCTCTTTCTCCTCTGATAGCTCTCTATGCATCCAGGCCCCTCACACTCCACTTCAAGGGGGTTTTGTGTGTCTTATTGAGGTTGTCTACCCATGATGAATGAGATGGATACATGGGAACCTAAGGAGGCAGTCTTTCTAGCAGATACTCAGCAGACCATGTGGTGACAGCAGTGGAAGGGAGAGGCTCACAGAGCCTCTGTTTTGTTAGTCTTTCTTGGCTACTAAAGACTCCTCCTCAAGGTTGACTAACACAACTCCTCAGCACAGGGAACACATCATCCTCACCAAAATGGAGCCAGGAAGCCTCCCAGCTGAACCCTGCTTGTGGGACCAGATGCTGGAGCAGAACTGGGTGAATTTTCCTAGGGTCTCTGCCAAATTTCTCCCACTCATGCCCTCCTCATTTCTCGCTACCCTCAGCCTGGGTATTCCTTACTGGCCTTACAGTTAGTAAGCTTTTTATCGTATTCATCACACCTCCTTCATGCTCTCCTGAAGCCTAGGAAATTGGCAATTAAAAGCTAAAACTTTATATTTCTGCTGTGCCATGCCTTTTCTGAGGAAATGAATAAGGAAAGCCAAGCTAACTGAACGGGAGAAAAGATAGGGGTAAAGAACTGGTGGCAGGAAAAGACATATGAATTAATACTTAAAATGCTCTTAAAATAGATTATCCTGCCACATAAGCCACTGAACAACCCATTTCTCCAAGGATGTAAGAAGGGAGGTAGAAAATAGCCTCTATTAATAGTTTCCATGTAGACACAGCATGCACAAAATCTTTGCACTCACACTACAAATATCAAGTCTTTTGTGCCCATCTGGTTTACCTTTCGTCAGAACTGTTCCACTTGATGGGTAAGAAAACGCAATCCAAAATAGCTTAAAGATAAAGAAATTTGTACTATCTTCTTCCTCGTGGCTCAGATGGTAAAGTGTCTGCCTGCAGTGCGGGAGACCNGACACAGCATGCACAAAATCTTTGCACTCACACTACAAATATCAAGTCTTTTGTGCCCATCTGGTTTACCTTTCGTCAGAACTGTTCCACTTGATGGGTAAGAAAACGCAATCCAAAATAGCTTAAAGATAAAGAAATTTGTACTATCTTCTTCCTCGTGGCTCAGATGGTAAAGTGTCTGCCTGCAGTGCGGGAGACCCGGGTTTGATCCCTGGGTCGGGAAGATCCCCTGGAGAGGGAAATGGCAAGCCACTCCAGTACGCGAGCCTGGAAAATTCCATGGACAGAGGAGCCTTGTAAGCTACAGTCCATGGGGATGCAAAGAGCTGGACACTACTGAGCCACTTCACTTCACCTATGCCTGAGAAATACAAGGTAAAACTAGAATTCCTTACATCTTGATCCAGTGGTTCAGACACTGCTCCCAGGGCTCTCTCTGCCTGTTGCCCTCTGTTGGTAGAGCTTGGCTTCATTATTCATTCAGGTTTTCTCCAGCAAGGTGAAGAGTGCTGCAGACTGCCCACACTCACATCCTTACATCCAACAGAAAGAGGACATCCTCTGCACTCATTCCAGCAGAGAAGTTTTGATCAGTGTGCCTTGGGTTAATCATCCTTGTTCATCTGCAGGGATTACTGTGCCCAGGAGGAAGGAGCTGGGGGGCGCAGGAGGGCCTAGAAGACCTATCCTACGTTGAAGGTCAGGAAAGGCGGCAGTGAGGAGATACCCTTCATCCAAGGTAAGGAGCAACGGCTGCGCTTTGCTGGAGCAGCTGTGAAGAGACACCCCACGCCCAAGGTAAGAGAAACCCAAGGAAGATGGTAGGTGTTGCAAGAGGGCATCAGAGGGCAGANGGTTAGAATTTTCTTGAACACTCTCTTCTTCATAGTCCTGTTACCTCCAGATCAATTAGGACTGGGAAACCAAGGCTAGCCCACTACTGACCTAGTACTTGAACCAGGTATTTGAACCAGTGTTATTGAGGGTGTTAGTATCATAGTTTCTCCTGAGCTTGAAACTGCCTAGCAAATGGCTCCTGATCCTGTATCTAGCTTATCTATCATGATTTATCTGAAATCTAGCAAAGAAAGCATGGTCAATTCAGTTTCTGGCTGATATTCAGCTAACATCAGAAAGAGTTAGTCACTCAGTCTTGTCCAACTCTGTGACCCCATGGACTGCAGCCCACCAAGCTCCTCTGTTCATGGAATTTTTCCAGGCAAAAATAGTGAAGTGGGTTGTTGTTTCCTTCTCCAGGATAACTTCCCAACCCTGGGATCCAACCTGGTTCTCCTACATTGCACATAATTCTTTACCCTCTAAGCTACCAGGGAAGTCCCAACATCAGAAGGATGGCAAAGTCCTGCAGGCAAGAGAAGAAACATATAAAGGAAAGATGAGAGTGGTGATTGTATGCTCATCCAAAGGGCAGGGCATTGAGTCCTGTCTTTACTGGAGACATTTCCTTAATCCCCAAGGGCTGAGAAGGAAGACCGTTTCCTTGGTTACCAAAATCCATTTACTAGAACCAAGGGCAGGGAGGATATGATATAAGACAGCTTAGAGGAGAAAGCCAACTGTGTATGCATGCATGGTTGTGTGTGTATGTGTGTGTGTATTTGTATGTATGTACATATCAGTTAAGTTAGGACTTTTTTTACTGAAAACATCAGAAAACTAATTTAAACGTATTTCAACAACAAAAAATATTCCTGGATATCTCAGTGAATCAACAAATCTTTTTACCTCTTTCAGTCTCATTTCCAAAAATACCAGGGAAAGATGAAGATCAATAAACTATTGATATATCCAGCAAGCAGAAGGGCTTTGTAGGCACCACTCGGTGGTAGACCAGAAGCATGGAGTGGTGGGGAGGCAAACCCTGGGAAAGGGTGCTGGATGGACAATCTAATCAATGTCTACCACAATATTTCATAAAAAATTATTACAGGCTTTCTGTACCATTAGCCTTCTCAACTGCAATGAAGAGTCCAGGGATAGAGAAAATCAGGATCAGCCTTGATAGAGAAGCCCATCATTTATACCAACTTAAGGGCTTCCCTGGTAGCTTAGTCGTAAAGAACACACCTGCCAATGCAGGAGATGTAAGAGACGTGGGTTTGATCTTTGGGTCAGGAAGATTCCCTGGAGGAAGGTGTGGCAACCCACTTCAGTATTCTTGCCTGGAGAATCCCATGGTCAGAGGAGCCTGGTGGGCTACAGTCCATGGGGTCACAAAGAGTTGGACACGATCAAAGTGACCTAGTGCATGTACTACATATAGGAAGACATGGTTTTCTTCTCCATGGCCAGTCCTATCATAAAGACCTTTCCATTCCAAGGGCTGTGGCTTGTTGTGGCCATGGGATCTCCCCCTGCATGCAGGAAGAAATTGGAAAGAAATTTACAGCACTGCTGCTGCTGCTGCTAAGTCGCTTCAGTCGTGTCCGACTCTGTGCGACCCCATAGATGGTAGCCCACCAGGCTCCCCCGTCCCTGGGATTCTCCAAGCAAGAACACTGGAGGGAGTTGCCATTTCCTTCTCCAAGGCATGAAAGTGAGAAGTGAAGATGAAGTCACTCAGTCGTGTCCGACTCTTAGCAACCCCATGGACTGTAGCCTACCAGGATCCTCCATCCATGGGATTTTCCAGGCAAGAGTACTGGAGTGGGGTGTCATTGCCTTCTCCAAATTTACAGCACAGGTCAGCATAATGCCCGCAGCTGCCACTCACCTTTCCTATAATATATTCCAAAAAAAAAAAAAAACTTTTCAACTCACTTGCACAAATGCAGGCACTGAAACAGTAAAAACAAGGGGGTAGTGACTCTAGAATGAAATAAAGGAAAGGGGGTATGACCTGGCTTTTGGGAACAGCAAGTCTAGAACATTCCAGTTAGAAGTAGGATCAACAGGACCCTGGGCTTTTCTGGTGGCTCAGCTGGTAAAGAATCTACCTGCAGTGTGGGAGATCTGGGTGTGATCCCTAGGTTGGGAAGATCCCCTGGAGAAGGGAAAGGCTACCCACTCCAGTATTCTGGCCTGGAGAATTCCATGGACTGTACAGTTCATGGGGTCACAAAGAGTCGGACATGACTAAGCAGCTTTCACTTTCACTACAGGAATGAGAGTGAGGAGCATTCTAGATGGCCTTGGGAAATGGTTGGTGAACATTTGGGGCAAGGCAGTTTCCTTCAGAACTTTCTAGACATGTATACCTGAAAGGAGAAGTTGGGTTTTGTTTTGTTGTTTTTTTGGCTGCACTCTGTGGCTTGCAGGATCTTAGTTCCCTATCCAGGGATTGAACCTATGGCCCAGGCAGTCAAAGCAGAGTCTTAACAATTGCACCGCCAGGGAAATTGCAGGAGAAGTTAATGATACATCAGTTAGAGATGTCAGGCGTTGGGTTCTTGTGCTGCTACATGTGTAGATACATGGTGGATATAGAGTTAACAATTTTTCTCCAATAGTTGTCAAGCCAGCTAGAAATGTCACATGGGAATCTAACAAGGATTATCTAAAGATGCAGGTAAAGGCTTTGCTTTAGGACGCAATGTTATATTACATGTTCATTTTATGAACCTCTTTCTCATTTTCTCCTTGGTACACTTTCTTTTTTAGGGGATAAATCTTCTTTAGTGATGGTTAAAGTAATTTCTCTCCTTCATGCTGCAATCAAAAGGCTCTAAGCCCCATTTCTGGGCCAGGGATCTGTAATTAAAGTGGTACTGTCTTATGATAATGATTCCTTAAACAGTAGAGAAGCTCCATGATTGTCACATTCCAATAAATTATTGAATCCTGGAGAAACGCAATCAAGTCAAAAAAATAAAACATGTGATGATAAGGTTTGGCTTTTTCACTAACCAGTATTCAATGTAAGTACGAAATAATTCAACCAACATCATAGTATTTTTATATTATTTAATTATTGCAATAGTAATTGTCTATTTTTCATAACATGTACAGATTCCACTGTGTTATGGATTAAACAGTCTTCTGTCTAAAAAGCATTTATATTACTGTTCATAAAAAAGAATTACTAATAAGTTTCAACAATTACCATACCGGTTACATTAAATTTTGAAATACAACTGAGAATTGTCATTGCTTTTACCTAGTGAAGCGGACCCTTCTTGCTTACCATCTTTTCTCTTCTCTTCCTCTTCTTTCTCAATTTGTTGTGTCTTTGTGTTTGAGGGCCTCCGATATGTAGGAGAGAAAGTCTCTTGCTCCACAAACATACCTTGAAATTGGATTCTTGCTGAAAAATGGACCTTGTTTCACAAATGATATTTGGATCCAATGGCAGGATGTGTTTAAGTATTTTGTTTCAAAATTTTGATTGAAAATGAAAGCTTCTCTATAAAATAATACATTTTCTTGGCACAACTAAACACCTGGATTCTGAACAGATTGAATCCATGCCTTAAGTTAAAAAAATTAGTTTTGTGCTTTTCTGTCAAAAATATGAAAGAAGTTCAGTAAGTGGATTGCACATAAGAGGTCTCTGTCTGGGGAAAATCCAAACAGATGGTATTTGAAGTACCTGTTAGTAAGACATACACTAGCAATCCAAAGATGAATAAAAGATTTCCTAAAATTATTCAAAACAACCACAATAGAGTATTCAAAAGATAGGTGTTTTAGACACTTTTTGTTATTTCCAAAGAAATTTTTATGACAACCTCAAAAGTCCTCTGACCAAGTCATTCAATTTCTGAATATTTTTCTAAGGATATATAGTCAAGTACACAAAGTTACAATGCACCACACAAAATGGTTTAATAGAAAAAATTGAAAAGCAGGTTAAATATTTAAAAGTAGAGGATTCCTACATAAATTAAGATAATCAACTCAGTAGAGGCATAGACAATTACGTAGCCACGTAGTTGAAATTATTTATGTGAAATCAACATTTTATATATTAATAAGTAAAATTACATTTTACTTATTAATAATTAAAATAAAAATGTGCCATAGAACTATAGAATATTATCCAAATTGTATTTGAAAGTTATATATAAGGAGTCCCCTGTGTATACACAAGTGGAAAAACACCTGGGAAAATACACTCTAAAATAAATATAAGAAAAAATATCCTTCTTGATCTCCTTTTATCTTTTTTATTACTAAGTAATATTTGACAGGTCACTTACATATTACCTTTTTCTTTTTACAAAGAGATTGCATGCATGTGTGTTTAGTAGCTTTAGTTGTGTCTGACTGTTTGTGACCCCGTGGACTGCAGCCCACCAGGCTCCTCTGTCCGTTGGATTCTCCAGGCAAGAATACTGGAGTAGGTTGTCATGTTCTCCTCCAAGGAATCTGCCTGGCCCAGGGACTGAACCCCCATCTCCTGCATTACAAGCAGATTTTTTTTTTTACCACTGAATCACTGGAGAAGCCCACAAAGATATTAAACTTCATCATTCTTTTTACAAACCCACAGATATAAGCATTAACATACATAAAGCAATGATCACTTATGGGAAAAGCATGACCAGTAGGATTTTCTACTCTCATTACTGGTAAGATACGACTGTGTACATCCTGTAATTAAACAGAAAATATATATTTAAGAAATACATTATTTTTAAGAGCAGTTTTAGGTTCACAACAAAATAGAGAGGAAGGTAGAGCTTTTTCATATGCCCACTGCCCTCACACATGATAACCTCCTGAAACTATCAATACCAATCACAGAAGTGGTCCATCTGTTACAGCTAATGAATCTGCACTGACACATCATACCCCCCAAAGCCCATAGCTTACCTCAGAGTTACCTCTTGGTGTTGTATATTCTATGGGTTTGGACAAATGTATAATGACACATATTAATCATAACAACATGCAAAATATTTTCACTGACTTAAAAATCCTCTGTGTTCTCTGTTATTTTTTTTTTATCATCTCTGTAGCTTTCCCCTTTCTAGAATGCCATATAGTTGGACTCAGATACACTACCATTATGCAATGAGGTTCTAGAATATCATATAACTAGAATCGAACAGTATGTAGTCTTTTCAGATTGGCTTCTGGCACTTAGTAACATGCATTTAAGGTTTCTATCTTACCAGTTGGGCTCATTTCCTTTCAGTGCTGATATTCCATTGTGTGTACCATGGTTTAGTTATCTATTCACCTACTGAGCATCTTGGTTACTTCCAAACTTTGGCAATTGTGAATCAAGCTGCCACAAACATCCATACGCAGGTTTTTGTGTGAACATAAGTTTTCATCTCCTTCAGGTAAATACCAAGGAGCTAGATATCTGGATAGAATAAGAGTATGTTTAGTTTTGAGAACTCTCAGACTGACTTTGAAAGTAGCTTTATCTTTCTGCATTCCTACCAACAAAATATAAGTTCCTATTGATTCACATCCTTGTCAGCATTCAGTGTTGTTAATGTTCCACTTTTGGCTATTTTAATAGGTGTGTAGTGGTATCTCATTATTACTTTAATTTCACCTTATCCCTGGTGTTATATGACGCAGAACATATGTTTTCATATGCCGATGTGCCATCTATAGCTCTTCTTTGGTGAGGGATCTGTTAAGGTCTTTGTCCCAGTTTTTAATCAGATTGCTGCTTTTTTGCGTGTCAAGTTGCCAGAGTTCTTTGTATATTTGGGTAAGTCCTTTATCAGATGTATTTTTTACATTTTCTCCCAGAGTGTGGCTTGTCTTCCAATTCTCTTCACATGGTCTTTTATAGAGATGAAGTTTTTAATATTAATGAAATCCAGATTAGTATTTATTTCGTAGATCATGTATAACTCTGTTCCAATGATCTATTTGTCTGACTTTTCCCCAGGACCGCACTGTCTTGATAACCATGTGACAGTCGCTCAATAGTTTCCAACTCTTTGCAACCCCATGGACTATACAGTCCATGGAATTCTCCAGGCCAGAATACTGGAGTGGGTAGCCTTTCCCTTCTCCAGGGGGTCTTCCCAACCCAGGGACTGAAGCCAGGCCTCCCGCATTGCGCTGATAACTGTAGCATTATATAAGTCTTGAAGTTTGGTAGTTTCAGTTTCCTCACTTTGTTCTTTTCCTTCAATATTGTGTTGGCTATTCTGGGTCTTTGCCTCGCCTTTAGAATCAATTTTTCAATATTCATATAAACTCACTAGGATTTTGATNAGCCAGGCCTCCCGCATTGCGCTGATAACTGTAGCATTATATAAGTCTTGAAGTTTGGTAGTTTCAGTTTCCTCACTTTGTTCTTTTCCTTCAATATTGTGTTGGCTATTCTGGGTCTTTGCCTCGCCTTTAGAATCAATTTTTCAATATTCATATAAACTCACTAGGATTTTGATTGGAATTGCATGGAGTCTTCAAACTGAAGAACTGACTGCTTGACGATATTGAGTCTACTATCCAAGAACATGGAATATCTTTCCACTTATTTAGTCATTCTTTGATTTTGTTCATCAGAGCTATGTAGTTTTCCTCAATAGATCATGTACATATTTTGTTAGAGTTGTATCTAAAGAATTTCACCTTTTTGAGATGCTCATATAAATGGTATTGTGGTTTTAATTTGAAATTCTTAATAATTATTAATTAATTAATTGCTGTTATATAGAAATGCAGTTGGTGTTGTGTATTAACTTGTATCTTACAACCATGCTTTAATCACTTATTTATTAGTTTCAGAAGTTCTTGGTGATTTTTTTTCCCCAGATTTTCTAAATAGACAATCATGTAATATGCGGCAGGGACAGTTTTATGTCTTTCTTCCCAATCTGCATACTTTGTGTTTCCTCTTTTTCCCCCTTATTGCATTAGCAAGAGTTCTAGTACAGTATTTCAAAGGATTGGTGTGAGGGAACATCCTTGCCTTGTACTTGAACTTAGTGAGAAAGCTTTGAATTTCTCACCATTGAGCATAACATTAACTGTAGGTTTTTGTAGATGGGCTTTATCAAGTTGAGGACATTGCTCTCTGTTTCTAGTGTACTGAGAATTTTTTTACCTTGAGTAACTATTATGCATCTGTTGGAATAATCGTCTGACTTCCCTCTTTTGATCTGTTGATTAGATACATTACTTAGAAGAAATGGAGTAGCCCTCATAGTCAACAAAAGAGTTCAAAATGCAATACTTGGATGCAATCTCAAAAATGACAGAATGATCTCTGTTCATTTCCAAGGCAAATCATAGTAATCCAAGTCTATGCCCCAACCAGTAATGCTGAAGAAGCTGAAGTTGAATGGTTCTGTGAAGACCTTCAAGACCTTCTAGAACTGCTGCTTCTGCTAAGTCACTTCAGTCGTGTCCGACTCTGTGCGGCCCCATAGACGGTAGCCCACCAGGCTCCCCCATCCCTGGGATTCTCCAGGCAAGAACCCTGGAGTGGGTTGCCATTTCCTTCTCCAATGCATGAAAGTTGAGACTAGGTCCCAACATAAACCCAAAAGTTGCTGGGGCTAGTACGGGTGAAGATGAGGGCAAAAAGGACCCCACTCTGTCCTCAATTAGATCCCACTAAATTCCCTTTCTTAGACATCTAAGAATGATCACGTTGGAGCAGTGAAACTTTGAGACTATTCAATTACTCAAAAGTAAGACTAAACCTAGGAGGGTGACGTATGATGTGGAACTGGAGGGCACCAGGGCTCCCTATCTATACCCTGGGTGCTGAATATGAAGACTTCGACTATCTGTGGGGTCAGGGGCTCGGTTGCCAGGGGCTCAGTGGGCCTTGCTCGACATGGCCAGGCTCTGTTCTCGGAACCAGGCCTGCTGGAAATCGCCACTTAGGTAATCCACCATTTGTATCAAGCTATTCTGGCTTGCCACTGGACTGCCCCCCATCTCTCCCCACAAAAAATGTCCTTTTCATTGTAGAAGACTGGAATGCAAAAGTAGGAAGTCAAGAGATACCTGGAGTAACAGGCAAATTTGGCCTTGGAGTACAAAATGGAGCAGGTCAAAGTCTAACAGAGTTTTGCCAAGAGAATGTACTGGTCATAGCAAACACTCTTCCAACAACACAAGAGAAGACTCTACACATGGACATCACCAGATGGTCAATATTGAAATCAGATTGATTATATTCTTTGCAGCCAAAGATGGAGAAGCTCTATACAGTCAACAAAAACAGGACCAGGAGCTACCTGTGGCTCAGCTCATGAACTCCTTATTGCCAAATTCAGACTTAAATTGAAGAAAGCAGGGAAAACCACTAGATCATTCAGATATGACCTAATTCAAATCCCTTACAATTATACAGTAGAAGTGACAAATAGATTTAATAGATTAGATCTGATAGATAGAGTGCCTGATGAGCCATAGATGGAGATTCGTGACACTGTACAGGAGGCAGGGATCAAGACCATCCCCCAAAGAAAGAAATGCAAAAAAACAAAATGGTTGTCTGAGGAGGTCTTACAAATTGCTGAGAAAAGAAGAGAAGCTAAAGGTAAAGGACAAAAGGAAAGATATACTCATTTGAATGCAGAGTTCCAAAGAATAGCAAGGAGAAGTAAGTAAGCCTTCCTCAGCGATCAATGCAAAGAAATAGAGGCAAACAATAGAATGGGAAAGACTAGAGGTCTCTTCAAGGAAATTAGAAATACCAAAGGAACATCTCATTTATAGATGGGCACATTAAAGGACAGAAATTGTATGGACCTAACAAAAGCAGACAGAGAAGGCAATGGCACCCCACTCCAGTACTCTTGCCTGGAAAATCCTATGGGCGGAGGAGCCTGGTAGGCTATAGTCCATGGGGTGGTGAAGAGTCGGACACGCCTGAGCAACTTCACTTTCACTTTTCACTTTCACGCATTGGAGAAGGAAATGGCAACCCACTCCAGTGCTCTTGCCTGGAGAATCCCAGGGATGGGGAGCCTGGTAGGCTGCTATCTATGGTGTCGCACAGAGTTGGACACCATTGAAGCAATTTAGCAGCACCAGCAGCAACAAAAGCAGAAGATATTAAGCAGAGGTGACAACAATACACAGGAGAACTATACAAAAAAGATCTTCATGACCCAGATAACCACAATGGTGTGATCACTCACCTAGAGCCAGACATCCTGGAATGTGAAGTCAAGTGGGCCTTANTAACTATTATGCATCTGTTGGAATAATCGTCTGACTTCCCTCTTTTGATCTGTTGATTAGATACATTACTTAGAAGAAATGGAGTAGCCCTCATAGTCAACAAAAGAGTTCAAAATGCAATACTTGGATGCAATCTCAAAAATGACAGAATGATCTCTGTTCATTTCCAAGGCAAATCATAGTAATCCAAGTCTATGCCCCAACCAGTAATGCTGAAGAAGCTGAAGTTGAATGGTTCTGTGAAGACCTTCAAGACCTTCTAGAACTGCTGCTTCTGCTAAGTCACTTCAGTCGTGTCCGACTCTGTGCGGCCCCATAGACGGTAGCCCACCAGGCTCCCCCATCCCTGGGATTCTCCAGGCAAGAACCCTGGAGTGGGTTGCCATTTCCTTCTCCAATGCATGAAAGTTGAGACTAGGTCCCAACATAAACCCAAAAGTTGCTGGGGCTAGTACGGGTGAAGATGAGGGCAAAAAGGACCCCACTCTGTCCTCAATTAGATCCCACTAAATTCCCTTTCTTAGACATCTAAGAATGATCACGTTGGAGCAGTGAAACTTTGAGACTATTCAATTACTCAAAAGTAAGACTAAACCTAGGAGGGTGACGTATGACGTGGAACTGGAGGGCACCAGGGCTCCCTATCTATAATGTGGGTGCTGAATATGAAGACTTCGACTATCTGTGGGGTCAGGGGCTCGGTTGCCAGGGGCTCAGTGGGCCTTGCTCGACATGGCCAGGCTCTGTTCTCGGAACCAGGCCTGCTGGAAATCGCCACTTAGGTAATCCACCATTTGTATCAAGCTATTCTGGCTTGCCACTGGACTGCCCCCCATCTCTCCCCACAAAAAATGTCCTTTTCATTGTAGAAGACTGGAATGCAAAAGTAGGAAGTCAAGAGATACCTGGAGTAACAGGCAAATTTGGCCTTGGAGTACAAAATGGAGCAGGTCAAAGTCTAACAGAGTTTTGCCAANTCCACCATTTGTATCAAGCTATTCTGGCTTGCCACTGGACTGCCCCCCATCTCTCCCCACAAAAAATGTCCTTTTCATTGTAGAAGACTGGAATGCAAAAGTAGGAAGTCAAGAGATACCTGGAGTAACAGGCAAATTTGGCCTTGGAGTACAAAATGGAGCAGGTCAAAGTCTAACAGAGTTTTGCCAAGAGAATGTACTGGTCATAGCAAACACTCTTCCAACAACACAAGAGAAGACTCTACACATGGACATCACCAGATGGTCAATATTGAAATCAGATTGATTATATTCTTTGCAGCCAAAGATGGAGAAGCTCTATACAGTCAACAAAAACAGGACCAGGAGCTACCTGTGGCTCAGCTCATGAACTCCTTATTGCCAAATTCAGACTTAAATTGAAGAAAGCAGGGAAAACCACTAGATCATTCAGATATGACCTAATTCAAATCCCTTACAATTATACAGTAGAAGTGACAAATAGATTTAATAGATTAGATCTGATAGATAGAGTGCCTGATGAGCCATAGATGGAGATTCGTGACACTGTACAGGAGGCAGGGATCAAGACCATCCCCCAAAGAAAGAAATGCAAAAAAACAAAATGGTTGTCTGAGGAGGTCTTACAAATTGCTGAGAAAAGAAGAGAAGCTAAAGGTAAAGGACAAAAGGAAAGATATACTCATTTGAATGCAGAGTTCCAAAGAATAGCAAGGAGAAGTAAGTAAGCCTTCCTCAGCGATCAATGCAAAGAAATAGAGGCAAACAATAGAATGGGAAAGACTAGAGGTCTCTTCAAGGAAATTAGAAATACCAAAGGAACATCTCATTTATAGATGGGCACATTAAAGGACAGAAATTGTATGGACCTAACAAAAGCAGACAGAGAAGGCAATGGCACCCCACTCCAGTACTCTTGCCTGGAAAATCCTATGGGCGGAGGAGCCTGGTAGGCTATAGTCCATGGGGTGGTGAAGAGTCGGACACGCCTGAGCAACTTCACTTTCACTTTTCACTTTCACGCATTGGAGAAGGAAATGGCAACCCACTCCAGTGCTCTTGCCTGGAGAATCCCAGGGATGGGGAGCCTGGTAGGCTGCTATCTATGGTGTCGCACAGAGTTGGACACCATTGAAGCAATTTAGCAGCACCAGCAGCAACAAAAGCAGAAGATATTAAGCAGAGGTGACAACAATACACAGGAGAACTATACAAAAAAGATCTTCATGACCCAGATAACCACAATGGTGTGATCACTCACCTAGAGCCAGACATCCTGGAATGTGAAGTCAAGTGGGCCTTAGGAAGCATCACTATGAACAATGCTAGTAGAGGTGATGGAATTCCAGTTGAGCTATTTCAAATCCTGAAAGACAATGCTGTGAAAGCACTGCACTCAATATGCCAGCAAATTTGGAAAACTCAGCAGTGGCCACAGGACTGGAAAAGGTCAGTTTTCATTCCAAACCCCAAAAAAAGGTAAAGCCAAAAAATGTTTAAACTCCCACACAATTGCACTCACCTCACACACTAGCAAAGTAATATTCAAAATCCTCCAAGCCAGGCTTCCACAGTATGTGAACTGTGAACTTTCAGATATTCAAGCTGGATTTAGAAAAGGCAGAGGAATCAGAGGTCATATTGCCAATATCTGTTGGATCATAGAAAAAGCAAGACAATTCCAGAAAAACATCTACTTCTGCTTTATTGACTATGTCAAAGCCTTTGACGGTAGATTACAATAAACTGTGGAAAATTCTGAAAGTGATGGGAATACCAGACCAGCTTACCTATCTCCTGAGAAATCTGTATGCAGGTCAAGAAGCAACAATTAAAACTGGACATGGAACAATAGACTGGTTCCAAATTGGGAAAAGAGCACATCAAGGCTGCATATGTAACATATATGCAGAGTTCATCATGAGAAATGCTGGGCTGGTTGAAGCACTAGCTGCAATCAAGATGGCGGGAGAAATATCAGTTACCATAGATATGCAGATGACACCACCCTTTTGGCAGAAAGCAAAGAGTAACTGAAGAGCCTCTTGATGAATGCAAAAAGGTTTGCTTAAAACTCAATATTCAGAAAACTAAGATCATGGTGTCTGGTCACATTACTTCATGGCAAATAGATGGGGAAACAGTGTCAGACTTTATTTTGGGGGGCTGCAAAATCACTGCAGATGGTGATTGCAGCCATGAAATTAAAAGACATTTTCTCCTTGGAAGAAAAGCTATAACCAACCTAGATAGCATACTAAAAAGCAGAGACATTACCTTGCCAACAAAGGTCCATCTAGTCAAAGCTCCTGGAAAAACCAGTAGTCTTGTACGGCTGTGAGGTTGGACTGTAAAAAAAGCTGAGCACCAGAGAATTGATACTTTCGAACCGTGGTGTTGGAGAAGACTCTTGAGAGTCCCTTGAACTGCATGGAGATCCACTAGTCCATCCTAAAAGAGATCAGTTCTGGGTGTTCATTGGAAGGACTGATGCTGAAGCTGAAACTCCAATACTTTGGCCACCTGATGGAAAGAACTGACTCCTTGGAAAAGATCCTGATGCTGGGAAAAATTGAAGGCAAGAGAAGGGGACGACAGAGGATGAGATGGTTGGATAGCATCACTGATGTGATGGACATGAGTGTGAGTAAGCGCCGGGAGTTGCTTATGGACAGGGAAGCCTGGCATCCTTCAGCCTATGGGACACAGAGTCGGACACGACTGAATGATTTAACTGAACTAGATGCATTACTATTAATTGATTTTGATATAGTGAATGCTACATAAATCCCACTTGGTCGTGGTCTATAATTATTTTTCATACTTTCTGGGATTTGTTTTGATTATATTTTGTGTAGGATTTTTGAATCCATGTTTGTGAGAGACATTATTCTATATATATATATATTTTTTTTCCTCAAGATTTCTTTGTTTGGTTTTTGTGTTAGGATAGTGCTCACCTCTTAAAATGAATTAGGAAGCATTCCTTCTGCTTCTGGATTCCCTGGTGGCTCAGTGGCAAAGAATCCACCTGCAAATGCAGTTTCAATCCCTGGCTTCAGAAGATGCCCTGGAGAAAGGAGTGACAGCCCACTCCAGTATTCTTGCCTGGGAAATCCCTTGGACAGAGGAGCCTGGCAGGCTACAGTCCGTAGGGTGACAAAGAATCAGACATGACTTAGTGACTAAACAACAACGTCTTCTGTTTCTATCCTCTATAAGACTGTAGAGAATTAGTGTAATTTCTTCCTTCAGTTTTTGGTAGAATTCACCAGTCAGGCCCATCTTCGCCTGGTGCTTTCTGATTTGAAAGATTATTAATTACTGATCAGTTCAATTTCTGTAATAGGTTCAGGCCTATTCAGGTTGTCTATTTCTTTTTCTGTGAGTTTTGGCAGATTGAGTCTTTCAAGGAATCGGTCCATGTCGTGCAGCTTATCAAATTTATGCGCATAGGATTGCTCATAGTGCTCCTTTATTATACCTTTAATGTTCATGGGATCTTCAATGATGTCCCCTCTCTATTTCTGATGTGAGTAATTTGTGTTCTCTCTCTTTTTCCAGTTAGCCTGGCTTGAGCCTTAACAATTTTACTGATCTTTTCAAAGACACTGCTTTTGCTTTCTTGTTTTTTTCCTATTAATTTCCTGTCTTCAATTTCATCGGATTCTCTAATCCCTATTTCTTCCCTACTGATTACTTTGGATTAAATTTGCTCATCTTTGTCTATTTACCTAAATTGGAAACTTTGGATTATCACATTTAGATCTATCTCTTTCTCTAATATTTACACATGAAGCTATAAATTTCCCTTCATGCGTTGCTTTCACTGCTTCCTATGAATTTTAATAATTATGTTTTTATTTTCATCTAGTTCAAAATATTTAAAAAATATCTTTAGATTTCTTCTTTGACTCATGTGTTATTAAGAAGTTTTTGTGTTTTTTTTTTAAATCTTGTGCATCTTAGGGTTTTTCCAGTTATCTTTTCATTATTGATTTCTAGTTTAATTCCATCATGATCTGTGAGGAAACATTGTATAATTTCTATTCATTTATATTTGTTAAGGTGTGTTTTATGGCCCAGAACATGGTCTATCTTGGTGCATGTTCCATGTGAGCCTGAGAAGAATGTGTAATTTCTTGTTAGATGAAATAGTCTGTGCTGCTGCTGCTGCTAAGCCGCTTCAGTCGTGTCCGACTCTGTGCGACCCCATAGATGGCAGCCCACCAGGCTCCCCCGTCCCTGGGATTCTCCAGGCAAGAACACTGGAGTGGGTTGCCATTTCCTTCTCCAATGCATGAAAGTGAAAAGTGAAAGTGAAGTCGCTCAGTCATGTCTGACTCTCAGCGACCCCATGGACGGCAGCCTTCCAGGCTCCTCCATCCATGGGATTTTCCAGGCAAGAGTACTGGAGTGGGGTGCCATTGCCTTCTCCGGAAATAGTCTATAGATGTCCATTATATCCAATTGACTAAAGGTATGGTTTAGTCAAGCTATGTCCCTACTGATTTTCTGTCTGTTCAATTTGTCCATTTCCAAAAGAGGCAAGTTGAAGTCTCCAGCTATGATAGTGTAGTCATCTATGTATTCATTCTCCTTGAAATTCTATCAGTTTTTTGCCTCACATTGTTGACACTCGTGTTAGGCATCTACATATTAAGAATTGTTAGATCTTTTTGGAGAATTGACCCTTTTTAATTTCAAACAGTGTTAGTATTAGAGTGACTAACACTGTTTGAAATTAATACAGTTACTCCTGCTTTCTTTTGATTAGTATTAGCA
This sequence comes from Neotragus moschatus, assembly GCA_006410615.1. NCBI lineage: Eukaryota > Metazoa > Chordata > Mammalia > Artiodactyla > Bovidae > Neotragus > Neotragus moschatus. Next base: position 701,274 of record SJYA01000626.1, on the reverse strand, counting down.
TGCTATATTTGTCTCCAACCATTTACTTTTAATCTATTTGTGTTTTTATATTTAAAATGGGTTTCTTATAATTACATATAGTTGAGCACTGTTTTTTACCTACTCTGACAACATTTGTCTTTTATTAATAATTGGTGGATTTAAGCTATTGACAATCCAAGTGATTTTTTTTAATATATTTGAATTCATATTTACTATATTTGTTCAGTTCAGTTCAGTCACTCAGTCGTGTCCAACTCTTCGAGATCCTATGAACTGCAGCATGCCAGGCTTCCCTGTCCATCACCAACTCCCAGAGTTCATTCAAACTCACGTCCATCTAGTCGGTGATGCCATCCAGCCACCTCATCTTTTGTCGTCCTCTTCTCCTCCTGCCTCCAATCCCTCCCAGCATCAGAGTCTTTTCCAATGAGTCACCTCTTTGCATGAGGTGGCCAAAGTACTGGAGTTTCAGCTTTAGCATCATTCTTTCCTAAGAACACCCAGGACTAATCTCCTTCAGAATGAGCTGGTTGGATCTCCTTGCAGTCCAAGGGACTCTCAAGGGTCTTCTCCAATACCACAGTTCAAAAGCATCAATTCTTCAGCGCTCAGTTTTCTTCACAGTCCAACTCTCACATTGATACATGACTACTGGAAAAACCATAGCCTTGACTAGACAGACCTTTGTTGGCAAAGTAATGTCTCTGCTTTTTAACATGCTGTCTAGGTTGGTCATAACTTTCCTTCCAAGGAGTAAGTGTCTTTTGATTTCATGGCTGCAGTCACCATCTGCAGTGATTTTGGAGCCCCCCAAAATAAAGTCTGACACTGTTTCCACTGTTTCCCTATCTATTTGTCATGAAGTGATGGGACCAGATGCCATGATCTTTGTTTTCTGAATGTTGAGCTTTAAGTCAACTTTTTCACTCTCTTCTTTCACTTTCATCAAGAGGCTTTTTAGTTCCTCTTCACTTTCTGCCGTAAGGGTGGTGTCATCTGCATATCTGAGGTTTTTGATATTTCTCCCGACAATCTTGATTCCAGCTTGTGTTTTTGTGTTTCTTCCAGTCCAGCGTTTCTCATGATGTACTCTGCATATAAGTTAAATAAGCAGGGTGACAATATACAGCCTTGATGTACTCCTTTTCCTATTTAGAACCAGTCTGTAGTTCCATGTTCAGTTCTAACTGTTGCTTCCTGGCCTATATTTGTTATTACTTCCTATTTTTTGCCCTTGGTTTGTTTCTTAGACTTTTTGTTTTATTTGTTTTTTTACTGTGTTTGCCTTCTAGCTTTTTCTGCCTTTTGTGGTTAATTTAACATTTTATATAATTCCATTTTCTCTCCTTTCTTAGCATATCAGTTTTACTTCTTTAAAAAATTTTTTTTAATGGTTACCCTAGAGTTTACCATATACGTTTACAATCAATCCAAGTTCATTTTCAAATAATGCTATACCACTTCACAGGTAGTATAATTATTATCTTGCTGCTGCTGCTGCTGTTAAGTCGCTTCTGTCATGTCCAACTCTGTGCAACCCCGTATATGGCAGCCCACCAGGCTCNTTAAAAAATTTTTTTTAATGGTTACCCTAGAGTTTACCATATACGTTTACAATCAATCCAAGTTCATTTTCAAATAATGCTATACCACTTCACAGGTAGTATAATTATTATCTTGCTGCTGCTGCTGCTGTTAAGTCGCTTCTGTCATGTCCAACTCTGTGCAACCCCGTATATGGCAGCCCACCAGGCTCCTCTATCCCTGGGATTCTCTAGGCAAGAACACTGGAGTGAGTTGCCATTTCCTTCTCCAATGCATGAAAGTGAAAAGTGAAAGTGAAGTCACTCAGTTGTTTTCCGAACGACCCCATGGTCTGCAACCTACCAGGCTCCTCCGTCCATGGGTCAAATAATCCTAATTTCTTCTTCTTGTTCTTTGTATCATTGCTGTTACTCCTTTCACTTATATAAACACATATATAAGCTATATTCCTTAGTATACATTTCATGTTTAACATGTGGTTGAAAACATTGTTACTGTTATTGAACAATATTTTATGTTTTAGATTAAAAAGAAAAATAAATTTGAAAATTTTACTTTACTAATTCCTTGTTTTCCCTTCTTTATGTAGATCTGAGTTTCTGACTTATTTTCTTTTTTTCTAAGAATTTCTTTGAACATTTCTATAATAGTAAAGGCAGGTTTACTAGCAAGAAAGTCTTCAAAATTTTGCTTGTTGATAAAGTCTGTTTCTCCTTCAGTCTTGGAGGATCATTTTGTAGGACTACCAAACTCAGAGTTAGCTTTTTCTCCTCTCAACATTTTAACTATTTCACTCCATTTTCTTTTTTGCTCGCATGGAAGCAAAAGAGAAAAGTTATATATGATTGTCTTTGTTCCTCTATAGTAAAAGTGTTTTTTCCTTCCAGCTTCTTTTAGAAATTTTTTTTCCTTATCTTTGAAAATGATATGCCTAGATATAGTGGGTTTTTTCTTTTTCTTTTTTTTTTTTTTTTTGCGTTTATCCTGTTTGGTGTTCTGAGTTTTCTGATCTGTGGTTTAGTGTCTCACATTAATTTGGGGGAAATTCTCACACATTGTTTCAAATATTTCTTCTCTTCCTTTCTCTCTTCTGTTGTTCCCATCTCACATATATTACATCTTTTATAGTTGTCCCACAGTCCTTGGACATTCTGATCTCTTTTTTCCCATTTCTGTTCTCTTTGCTTTTTTGAGGGTTCTTTTTATATATTTTTTGGCTTCATTAGCCATGTTTATTTATAATCCCATCAAAGGCATTTTTCATTGCACTGTTTTTTATTGCTAGCATTTCTTCTGGCCCTTAGGATTTCCATTTCTCAGCTCATGTTCTATATTATCTTGCATACTGTCTAGTTTATCCACCAGCATGTTGGATAAATATGATTAGCATGTTGCTGCTACTGCTGCTGCTAAGTTGCTTCAGTCATGTCCGACTCTGTGCGACCCCGTAGAGGGCAGCCTATCAGGCTCCTCCGTCCCTGGGATTCTCCAGGCAAGAACACTGGAGTGGGTTGCCGTTTCCTTCTCCAATGCATGAGAGTGAAAAGTGAAAGTGAAAGTCGCTCAGTCATGTTCTATATTGTCTTGCATACTGTCTAGTTTATCTACCAGCATGTTGATAAATATGATTAGCATGTTAATCATGTTTAAATTCCTAATCTAATAATTCCAATATTTCTGGTATGTCTGATTTTGGCACTTGTTCTATCTCTTCAAATTGTGGTTTTGCTTTTTGGTATGCTTGTGTTTTTCTTGACAGCTGGGTGTGATATGCCAAGTAAAAGGAACTGCTTAAATAGGCCTAATGGAAACCTACTGCAGTATTCTTGTCTGGAGAATCCCATGGACAGAGGAGTCTGGCAAGCTACAGTCCACGGGGTGGCAAACAGTTGGACACAACTGAACGACTAACAGTTTCACTTTCACGTTCAATGTGGTGGTGAAGTATGGGGAGAAGAAAAGTGCTCCTGTGATTAAGTGTCAGTCTTGTAGTGAGCCTGTGCCTGTGGACCACAAATTTCACAAGTACTTCTCTTTTTTTTTCTCCCTCTTCAGGTGGAGCAGGGTGGCCAGAGGGGGCTAGAGTTGGTTATTCCCCTTCTCCCAGGTCAGTTAGGGTCTGTTTAACGACTTTATCCTGAGGGCAGGCCTTGTTTAGAATAAGCATGAAGTGAAAGTAGTTCGGTCATGTCCACCTCTTTGACCCCGTGGATTGTATAGTCCATGGATTCTCCAGGCCAGAATACTAGAGTGGGTAGCCGTTCCCTTCTGGAAGGGATCTTTTCAATCCAGGGATTGAACCCAGTTCTCCCTCATTGCAGGAGAATTCTTTACCAACTCAGCCACCAGGGAAGCCCTTTTAGAACAAGGCTTGTGGCTAATTTCAACAGTGTGTCTTCTTCTCCTTCTCCTCGAAGCACGATGGGATTTTTCTCCAATATTTTCCATGGGAACCTGGTTGTGAAGAAGGAATTCATAGGGCCTGGGCTCCATCTTAGGCCTGTTCATGCTGATCACGCTCGGCCACCTTTCCAGTGGACTCTGAACTCTGTGTTTAGTGCCTATGAAAACAACAACAGAAGGATAAGATCCCCCTCCAGACAGAGGAATCTTGAAGACCATATCTAGGTTACTCATTGTCTAAGAGAAAACATACACTAAGAACCCCTTCCTCCAGACAGGCCATACATTTTTCTGTGTCTATCGGAGTGTAACCTCGGGTTTATTGATTATTGGCTAATTGTTTGAGCACATGAGCACACAGCACGTGGATGAGGGGGTTATTGGGATTGTATTTTCCTCGGTTTATGTGAGTCTCAAGGAATTTGGAGTGGTGGGTTCAGACACATACACATGGGGTATAAAAGATTTTCACAAATGCTGGTTAGGGTCCTTGGCTAAGAGGAGACTCTGCCTTGGGCCCGCCGGTGTAATAAACTGCACTCCACTATCTGTATTGTCCTTCTGAGTGAGTTTGTTTCCCGGAACGTGTGGCTACAACAGTTCAGCTCCAGAAGATAAATCTCACAATACTGTGGGGGACCCAGCCCAGGTGTCCCTGGTGTGTCTAACTCTCACACTTGTCCACACTGAGCCTCCAGCACTTTGTCAGGTACAGTTTAGGTTTTCCTACCCTGGCACTGGTTTCCATGGTGGTTCCTCCTTGTGAGTCTCTACTCCATGATCCCCTGACTCCATATTTCTGCTGATAGTCTCTCTGATCTTAGGGACAAGGGTTTGCCCTACTTTCTATTATGGACCCTAGAAGAGTGATTCCTCCCCTCCATTTTTCCAGCTTTTTATTTGTTCTTAGGATGGAGTGGTAACTTCCAGGTTCCTTTCATGAGGAAGTGGAAATTAGAAGTCCCCAGAAAAATAACACTTTTTAGTCTACTCTCCTTTTACCTATACAAGGCCTCTGATAAACCCTACATAAAGTTTCCTTCAAGGGGCACATCCCCAATATTCTTTTACTTCTTCTGTAAACAAATAAGGAAGGAGAATGGTCATGCATCTGTAGGTGAGGGTCAGGAGAAATAGAGCAGGAGGAGGACATTGCCATGTTTGCTATGTGGATATTCAAGTGCAAGAAACATAGTTACATGTAAACAATATAATAGTTACATGTAAATAATTAAAATAATTGTGTCCCTGTTCTCTGCTTTTCTCATTTATTTTTCACAATAATCCTTGAGAAAGTTACTATTAGCTCATTTTTTGAACTTTTATTTTTTTTAAGTAACTTGTACTTTTGTGAGATTGTATTATAGGTAGCCTAGGTAGGATTTGAGTCCTGGTCTCTGCGGTTCTCAAGCTCTTAGACATCACAATGAACTAGACAGAGTCAAAGGCAAATTTGCACCTGGGGACACTGTTCTAGCCTTTTTTCAGTTTCAAGATACAAAAACTTTACATAAAGGAAGTTGTTCTCACACACATGCATACATGATCTCTTCTCCTTTTCTTATTTCTCACATGTGCAAATAAAAAAAGATAATTCACTCATGTGCAGTAGGTGATGTCCTTATGGCCATGTCATTTCTAGTCTCAAAAATCCTGAGTGTATATCACTGTATCAGTTAGGATGAAATATGAGTGCCTGTGATAGACAACCCACAATAACACCATGATCTATTCTTTCATTAAAAATAAAATTGGAGGCAGGAAGTTTGGAGGGGGATAAGAAGTGGGGCAGGGCTTCCCAGCTGGCGCTAGTGGTAAAGAACCTGCCTGCCAATGCAGAAGATTTAAGAGACATGGGTTCTACCCCTGGGTTAGGAAGATTCCCCTGGAGAAGGAAATGGCAAGCCACTCCAGTATTCTTGCCTGGAGAATCCCCATGGACAGAGGAGCCTGGTGGGCTACCATCCATAGGGTCACAGAGTCAGACACAACTGAAGTGACTTTGCACACAATTTGGGAGGAGGCCATGTTGGCTCCAAAAAGTCATCAGGAACCCCAGTTTCTTCTATCTTTCCACTTCATCCTTAGCATTTGGTTTCCAACCTCAGGGTCACTTCATGGACCCAGATGGTTGCTATAGGGTCTAGTAGCAGAAATGGAAAAAGGAAGTATCTCCAGCTGTCTGTCTCCATTGAAGAGTCTTTCGGGAAAGAACATAACACTTTCATTTGTATATTATTGACTGGAATGTAATCATACAGACACACCTATCTATGATAGAAAGGTCAAGAAATGTAGTATTTTTATCTAATGGAATTGCTGTCCCCAGTGTCATAGGAGTTCTTTTGTTACCTGAAAACTGAGTTTGCCTCTCGGTAGGTGTCAAGTCAATAGATGCAACCAAGCCAAAGATTGGGAGAAGGAAGGATTTATTATTACTTGCAGTAAGGACTCAACGGACATGAATTTGAGCAAACTCCAGGAGACAGTGAAGGACAGGGGAGCCTGGCATGCTGCAATCCATCGGGTTACGAAGAGTTGGACACAACTTAGTGACTGAATAACCGAGTAAAGAGAACACCAAGTTGGCTCTTTCACAAAGCCGTGTCAGCAAAATTGGGGAAGTTTTAAGCTAAGCGTACCCACATATTCATGCATGAGCAGAGGAGTATTCAGCTTAGACATGGGGCAAAGGTCAACAAAGTTTAAGTCTTAGTTGATTGAAGCCTGGAGGGTCAACATCATCCTTCCATCCTCCACTTGGGTGGGAGTCTTAACTCCTACAGAACTCAAAGATCTATAATTATGTGCATTCCTTGAGGAGGAACCAAGACTATTGCTTTTCAGTGTGCTATTGCTTGACTTTTCTTTGTTCCTGCATTCCTTCCTTCCCTTAAGATCATGAATTACAAGACTTGTTCAAGGGTGAGCTTCGTGGTTAAGTTTAGATTACAAAATGGCTCAGGTCAAAATGGGCTCTCTTATGTCAAGAAAGCCATTCCTGGTTCTCTTTCTCTGGGGACCCCTAAGCTATCCGCTAACACTCTTACTAAGGAAATAGAAGTGAAAGGATATCAGGGTGGCAATTAGCAATCTCTGCCACAACTGCCTGTGAAACTATGCAAAATTATGCCTGGTGTTGACAGACTCTAGCACTGTCCTACCTAATGTTATGTCTGACTCTTGTGATATATTTCACATCTTTATGTATCTTCTCATAATTGCTTTCTGTATGTGGGATATCGTTCCTTTCCTTTGCTTTCTACCATCAGTCTCTTGCCCATTCTTTAAGGACCACTTGGTAAGATGCTTCCTCCATGAAGTCTTGGGGCTTCCCACAGCTTCTGACTTAAACATCCCAAACACTACTCTCATTGGGTCAGCTCTGCTTAAGCTGTCAATGCCTCCTTATTTTCTTACAAAATAGATGGCCTCAGGATGCCAAGAAAGTCTATCTCCTGGGAAAACATAATGAAATAGAGATATTCTGCTGCTGCTGCTAAGTCGCTTCAGTCGTGTCAGACTCTGTGCGACCCCATAGACAGTAGCCCACCAGGCTCCCCCGTCCCTGGGGTTCTCCAGGCAAGAACACTGAAGTGGGCTGCCATTTCCTTCTCCAATGCATGAAAGTGAAAAGTGAAAATGAAGTCGCTCAGTCGTGTCCAACCCTTAGCGACCCCATGGACTGCAGCCTACCAGGCTCCTGAGTCCATGGGATTCTCCAGGCAAGAGTACTGGAGTGGGGTGCCATCACCTTCTCCAGAATAGAGATATATTCAATTCTAATTGACGATTGAATATGATTGATTAATTCATTAATTCAGTCAGAAAACAATTATGATGACTGTAGCCATGAAATTAAAAGATGCTTGCTCCTTGGAAGAAGAGCTATGACCAACTGAGATAGCATATTAAAAAGCAGAGACTTTACTTTGGCGACAAAGGTCCGTCTAAGTCAAAGCTATGTTTTTTCCAGTAGTCATGTATGGATTTGTGAGTTGAACTATAAAGAAAGCTGAGCCCCGAATAATTGATGCTTTTGAACTGTGGTGTTGGAGAAGACTCTTGAGAGTCCCTTGGACTGCAAGAAAATCGAACTGATTAATCCTAATGGAAATCAACCCTGAACATTCATTGGAAGGACTGATGCTGAAGCTGAAGCTTCAATACTTTGGCGACCTAATGCAAAGAACTGACTCATTGGCAAAGACCCTGATGCTGGGAAAGACTGAAGGCAGGAAGAGAAGGGACCACAGAGGATGAGATTGTTAGATAACATCACTGACTTGATGGTCATGAGTTTTAGCAAGTTCTGCGAGGTGGTGATGGACAGGGAAGCCTAGTGTGCTGCAGTCCATGAGATCATAGAGTCAGACAGGTCTGAGTGACTGAACTGAACTGAACCGGTTCCTGTATGTTATCATTTAAGTCAATAAGAAAAAGATCTATTTGCCAACGGAAAATGAGTGATGAACAAGAGTAGAAAATGCAGAAAACAAAAGAAAATATTGATCCATCAGAAATCAAAGAAATATAAGTTAAAACAAAAAGTGAAATACTATTTTTCTTCCAACCCAGTTGATGATATTTTTAAGAGAATGATAATCTTGAATGTTCGGTTGGAAAGTATAAAGATTTCATACATAGGTCTTATGAATATAATTATGGGAGATGGAATATACAAATAGACAGTGGCCAGACCATATATAAAAACAGAATTCTAACCAACAGCCTGCCCTGGAAATCAACCCCTTTTCTAGCAGTCTTGGAAGCCAGGCTGCTGTAAATCAGACTTGTAGGCAGTCAGATTCCTGTCTCTAGTAATAGTCAGGAAGCTAAACAATTACTTCTGTAATAATTGGCCCAAAGTGTCCAAGACTTGATTAGCAACTAACAGTTTCCCTAAGTTTTGTCTTTACTTTCAACTTAGAACCTGAAATACTAAATAGGCATCCTTAGCTGATCACACAGAATGCCCTACTCCTCATAGCCTGCTTATGACTTCCCTTGCCATCAGCCTCTAATCAGGGCAGACTTGACACCTTCCCTTTTTTACACCATAAAAGCTTTCTTACACCTCTGCCCACCACTGAGTCTCTGCCAAAACACAGATGAGGATAGCTGATGTCCATGCTGGAGAAGGTTCTGAATAAATAGCCCTGGTGCTTCTTATTTGGTTGTCTCTATTTATGTCTATATTGACACCACCTTTTATTATAGCACCTGCCAACATTATGCACAGGAATGTTAATTAGATATACACAAAATATGCAATAAAAAAGAGTTGATTAGGGAATTCTCTGGTGGTCCAGTGGTTAGGATTTGGGGCTCTCGGTGTCGGGGCCCAGCTTCAATCCCTGGTTCCCTGGTTAGGGAATTAAGATCCTGCAAGTCACACAGCACACCCCACCCCACCCTTCAAAAAAGAAGAGAGTTGATTATATAAACTATGGCATTTTCACAGAATACAATCTTAACGTGCAGCATTAAATCACATTTCAGACTAATACTTTATAATGTTATTGGAAAATGACCTTGAAGTTTGACTGAGGAAAGCAGATGAGAAATCTTGATAGAATTTTTGTTTTATAGAGAAAGAAAGGAAGAGAAAGGGAGAGAGAGAGAATAAATATTTACAAGTAGGGAGAAATTATGAGTGACTTCTGAATTTAAAAATTTCTTTGGTATTTTCCCAATTATCTGTCATGATTATGGATTCTTTTGTAATTAGAAAGATGTTTCTTTAAAAAAAAATCTAGTGCGGGGGTCTCAGGGAAAATTACAATAAGCTATATCTTAAGATGACTTCTGAAATATTAGAAGGGAACAGGTTTCAGTAAGCACAGGTTTTGAAAAATCAAGCTGCAAAATAAGTGGAGGATTACTAAAATTGATAAAAATAAAAACTACTTTATCTATTTGGGAGAGAAAGTTAAAGCAAGGTTAATATCACAGCTCAGAAGTCAGTAGCATAAGGTGGTGCAACTTTCCTTGTCACTACTTGTCAAGAAAGACCTTTAGACTGAAAAAGGCAGCAATCTAAGAAGGAATGGAAGCTAATGTTTGGGAAAAGATTCTTTAAAGCATCAGCTAATTAGAAAGGATAAAGGGGATGATTGGGTTTTTTTTTTTTTTTTGCTTTATCTTTCCACTTTGAATTTTTAAGTTTCTGAAATTCAGAAATTCTGCATTTTAATTAATTTATTATTTATTTATTTGGCTGCACAGGGTCTTGGGATCTTTTCAGCTGGGGCATTCGAAGTCTTAGTTGTGAGATATGGGATATCGTTCCCTGATCAGGGATTGAATCTAGGCCCTCTGCAATTGGGAGCATGGAGACTTAGTCACTGGGCCACCAGGGAACTCTCTAGAAATACTATCTTATAATGGAAAATATTAAAGCCCCTTGCTGGGGTCCAGCCCCGGAAGGTCCAGGGACTTTGAAGCGTGGATGGCGTTAGCGAGGAAAAAGCTTACTTATTTAGAAATATAAGAGATTAGGAAATAATAGTAGGAAAATTTTAGATGGAGAAAAGAGGCTGAATAACTTGGTTTACGTGGAAAGCCAATAAAATCNGAGTCCTGCAGGCAGGCTAGAAAGCCATCAGAGGGGTTTTTGGATTGAAACACTCTTTCAAATGCAGAAGACTAAAGCCCTTAGTTGACCTTTTCCAGAGAATGTCAGAAGAGTGGAAAAGCAGGCAGATTCTTATTTTGGGGGGGGGGGGTACATGCTCAGGAAATGCCAGGGGAAAACCTGAGATTTGACTCGTCCTTACCCATCAAATCTCCTGCCATGTGACCTTGTCACAGGTGGGATTCCTCACGCTGGCTTCCGGCAGCCCCTCATAGTGTTTAACAATAAAATAGGTTATTAGGAATCAAATGACTAAATTTATCAAGTTGGTCAACTCTTTCAGGCCTATACAACAAACATATGAAACAGAGCCTTCAAGCAGGGAACTATTTACAGTACTAGGCCCTATAGACTGGGAATGAGATGCTGAGGCTCACTCTTACCTCCATAACTTGAAGCTGGAGAGTGTGACCTGATGATGGGAAAGGAAGTCATTTCTCCATAAAATGAAAGACTGTTAGTCTGAACATTTCTCAGACTTTAATGTACATACCTATCACATGGGGATATTACTATAGTTCAGATTCTTGTTCAGTATGTCTCTTGAGAGGCCCTAAGCTCTTCTTTTCCTTTTTGTAAAAAAACAATTGTAATACATAGTGAAGCATATGTAACTGTTCTATAATTTCCAAGTCTCCTGTAATTGTGTTACCTTACTTTCAAAATTTAAAAAATAAAAAAGTGAAAGTTTAAATCTGTTTATTTTTGGTTGTGCTGGCTCTTTGTTGCTGTGTGCAGGTTTTCTCTAGTTGCAGGGAGCCAGAGTTACCCTTCTTTGTGATGCACGGGCTTCTCATCGCGGTGACTTCTCTTGTTGCATAGCACAGGCTCGAGCTGCGCTGGCTTCAGTAGTTGCAGCACGTGAGCTCAGTAGTTGTGGCTCACAGGCTTAGTGAAATCTTCTTGGACTAGGGATTGAACCTGTGTCTCCTGCATTGACAGGTCGATTCCTANGATGCACGGGCTTCTCATCGCGGTGACTTCTCTTGTTGCATAGCACAGGCTCGAGCTGCGCTGGCTTCAGTAGTTGCAGCACGTGAGCTCAGTAGTTGTGGCTCACAGGCTTAGTGAAATCTTCTTGGACTAGGGATTGAACCTGTGTCTCCTGCATTGACAGGTCGATTCCTATTCACTGCGCCACCAGGGAAGTCCCTAAGCTCTTCTTTTCTAACAAGCTCCCAACTCCAGTGTGATACGGACTACACTCTAAGTCTCAGGGGACAGAGAACATTCTCGATAAGAGAAATCCCAACCTTTCATTTCGCAGGAGAAAACTTGGGGCACAGAGGTCACATATGAATTTCATCTTGTTCACAGGCACAAACAATGTGAACCTATCAGCCTGAAGGGGGTTTCTTCCTCTAATTTTTCTTTCCATATCTTTGTCATTTCACTTTCTAGTCTACTCCAAAGGAAACAGTAATATATATAATACTTATTGTATTTTATCATTGTTAAGCCAGTACACTGAATGGGGAATAGTCTTGGGACAGCCATTGTCTCTGAGGTTGAATGAGCAGAGGAGAATTCTGCTGTACATTTTGACTACATCTTCAATCAAGCACATAACACCCTTTTTGAGGAAAAGAAGGAGGTGGAGCATTCTGCATTCCAGAAAAGTAGAAAGACTAGGAAGGCCCAGAGCTGATGACCTGCCTCCAACATTGCTTTCTTGGGCTGCCATTGGATGTTCTCCACCAAGAGGGTCCCCAGAGCAGAACCTGTGTGGCAGATGAGAGAAATGTGTCCCTTGGAGAGTTTGTGGAGGAGACTCATCAATCACACAGACCTAGGGATCGCCAGCCTTCAAGAAAAGAAAAGGTAGCATATATTCAGCAATGAAATCAAAAAGCCACAGCCCTGGGCAAGGAGCTGATTGTGACTCTCAGAAGATCTTTTCAATAATGCCTTTCCACTGATCCCCACCTCTAATTCTAACCTCAACACAGGGCCAAGTGACAGGGGTCTGGGAGAAGACTTATCACAGCTGGCATCAGAGGCCAAGATGGATTAGGAGGAAGATTGCTGGCCTAGAAGGAGAGAGGGAAGCTAGCAACTCCCCAGAATTTTGAGGGTGCAAACACTGTTGGGAAAGAAAAACAATTTTTTTTACTTCTTTTTCTCTTTTTAAATTAAAGTATAATTAATTTACAATGATGTGTTAGCTTCAGATGTACAGAATAGTGATTCAGTTATTATATAATCATTCTTTTTCAGGTCCTTTCCCCTTACAGGTGGTTATTATAAGATATTGAGTTTTTTCCCTGCACTGTACAGTAGATGCTTGTTATTTATCTATTTTATATATAGTAGTGTGTATATGTTTATCCCAAACTCCTAATTTAAAGAGAAAAACAACTTGAGGAGAGCAAGACTTTGTTCTGAATTTCAGTGGCGGTTTTCTCACTTATCTCCAGTATTTAGTCTCTCTTTTTCTGGAAGTGTTACTTGACCTCTCACCACAATAAAACTGAACAATACAACAAGAACACCCTAGGGACAAGATAGTGGTTATAATCTTCTATTTTTCTTCCTAATCCTAAGCCTATGTTTCATCAAAGCAGAAGAGTTCAAGTATATGTATGGCTGAGATGCTTTGGAGTGAACCTGGAACTATGACAACATCGTTAACTGGAGATACTCCAATATATAATAAAAAATTTTTTTTTTAAAGCAGAAGAGATTGCCAATTTGGAGAGGGTGTAGCCCTAAAGTTTATGGGTGTGTCTATGTCCCAATGGAAAAGGTACAATTACAGTGTGTGAGGAAAGTCAGAATGGTAGTGGTCTAGACTTGCTTCTTTTTTTGTGTTGACTTTAATGGAGGCTTCCACAGCCTCTTCGGTTGGTATAAGGGTCCTTGTGGGACTGAAAGTCCATCATGAGTAACTAATGTTTGCTCCTGGGAAGTTTTGTGACAGATTTTAGAAACTTATCAAACTGGAAAGGTTGATTCATAGAGTATGGAGTGCTTGGCTACATCTACCTAGATATCATGGTGTTGGTGTGTTTTTATTCCCTGTGACTAAGCGATCAGCAAAATAGAAGAGGGACTCTCACAAAATTTGGAGGAAGAAGGTGGAACTAAGGCTCTTTTGGCACAGGGGAGAATGTAAGTGTCTCAGATGATGTCACCTGGGTGTTGAGGAATCATGGGTTGAGCGGGTTACAGGGAGAGATCTGGGAGGCAACAGAGTGCTGAGTCCATGACTTCCTATTAGGTTAGAGTTCATGCAGCACAAGAGTCAGTAGGTACTGGGCACCCACCAGGTGCTGTCATTTGTGATGCCCTCTAGTAGTTCCTACCTCCTGGAGATGAGAAGAAAGAAGGAAATGCCCATCTTTGGACAGGAAACTGCAGATTTTGAGGATTAGGAAGGAGCCTTCATAATGTCCAGAAAAATGGAGAGGGGATCATTCATTCTAAAGGATGGAATTAATACAGTGGTTTTACAGATTTTACCAAGGACAAATTTATATTCTATCTTGAATATTTACTCATGGAATATACTCAGTGAAAACTTAAATAATTAAACAATGGACATTGTTTAAAAGTTAGCATGTCCAGGTGCCAGAAGAGAACAACTTAAAAGTAGCAGCAAAGAGTAGGAGCTAAATATATTTGGAGGATAAATTGTCTCTGGTTCTCTACTTCAAAAACTGCTTTATATTCATATACTTTTTTTTTTTTTTAAAGCAAGGACACTTTTAGATGAACCAGGATTTGGTAATCACAGAGTCTTTGGCATCAGACAAAGCCAAATTCGAATCCTATCTCTTTCCTTGACTGTCTGACCTTTGAGCCAAAATGTTGCCCTCTATAAAATAGGAATAACTGTAAAGATTGCTGGGAGGATTAAATGAGACACTGCACACAAAACTCTAAGCTCAGGATCTGATATACAGCAAATATAAAATACTATTGTAGGGTAAGGGAGTTGGAGAAGGTGAGGTTCAGAAAAGGAAGGAAACCAGCACTTTACAGGAACAGATCACCTTTAATGAGGCGAGAAGGGGAGACAGTCAGATTAGCGAGCTTCTGCACTAACCTAAGAAATGAGTAAGTATATATAGGCATGTATGTGGAAATTTACTGTCTTAAGGGGGCCTGTTTTTCTCCAAGGTTGTTCAGAGTAGTTATCTCTTAAATGGCTAGGCAAGGAATTTTGGAGATCGGCCAGAGGCTGGACGGTCTGGGAGCTGGGCATAATCAGCCTAAGCCTAATGTCCATTTTTTCCTTCCTGTGAGAGAGTTCTTTGTTTTGCATAGAATGGTGGGGAGGATCTGGAGGGGAGTTTTAACTCCAGGCTACCTAGAACGTGAACGTGAACTCGCTCAGTCGTGTCCGACTCTTTGTGACCCCATGGACACCAGGCTCCTCCATCCATGGGATTTTCTAGGCAAGAGTACTGGAGTGGGTTGCCATTGCCTTCTCCAGGGAACTTCCCGACCCAGGGATCGAACCCAGGTCTCCCACATTGTAGACAGACGCTTTACCATCTTAGCCACCAGGGAAGTCAGGCTACCTAGAGCCTTGCTACTTTTCTCAATTATAGTAACCAAGGAAACGATAAGATCAACGATGAAATAAATCGCGGCATTAACAATGGTTATATCTGGATTCCCTAAAGCACAATTCCATTTCACTCGGAGAATCGGAAGCCAAAATGAAGTCCAGCAGGTTCATCAGCTAAAATAAATTTCTCGGCTCAGATGACGCTAAAACTACATTTCCCAGCATGCGCTGGGTTCCAGGGTCTTGTTTTCTCTCATTTCCGGGTGGGTCAGGTGACTCCCCGGCCGCGCCATGGCGGAAGCAGAGGAGCAGGTAAGGACTGCAGTTCCTAGGCAGGGGAAGGGGAGGCAATGGTGGGGCGATGGGGGCGTGAAGTGGGATTGCCACGGAGGAGTGGGGCTGCTGCGGGGCCAGGCAGGCTCACATGGGGCTGGGGTATGGCCAAAGCCCACTTCGGGGAGCCGAGAGGCAAGTGGGATGCAGTCTGTTGGACCGCAGGCGGAGACAGCGCCTCGACACACCCCCAGTATTTGTGGGGCGACCCTCCCTTTGGCTCTAGCCTTGTGGCCTGTGTTCTGAGAAATTTTGGCTTGAAGGCAGCTTGGGCTGTCTCAGGGACTGGCTGCTTCTGGGAGGCATCACACCTGATTTGAGTTTTGACGTCAGGTGACTGAGATTTAAGTTCCTTTCTACTCGAAGTAGGACTGAAAGAGCTGATTTGCAGGTGGGCTAGGAAGGCGAAGTAGATGCGATGAGGTTTGTTTCAGATCTATTTCATTTAGGTACCAAGTTAGGTCAGTGTTGCGTCTGATGAGTTATTTCGGGTCAATTTCATTTTCATACAGAGCTAAGTCAGTGTTGTATCTGTTGAGTTTTATTTTGGATCAGTTTCATTTAGTTACAAATCTGTTTTATCTGGCAGTGGTTAAGTGCATCAGTCAGGAAGCAAACAAATCTCAGGCTCTAGTGCTCGTTCTTTTTCTTAAAATGTGACTTTGGGCTAGTTGTTTGTAGAGATGGAGATAATTATAGTACAATCCTCAAAGGGTGATTTAAGAAGGACAGGATCTAAGCAAATTTAAAGTGCTTAGAAGAAGTTTGGCTCAGTAAAAGTTATGTGGGATAGTTGCTGATTATCAGCTGGCAGTGTTCAGCCTACACCTGGCAGTGTGACACTGGAGTTTAGGGAAAGATTAGTAATGGCAGTAGTTATTTTCATATAGGCAGTAGTGGTAGCCAGAGATTAGATGAAATGACAAAGTAACATCGAGTACCCCTCATCCCCCACATCCCCCACCCCCAAAGGCAGATCGGAATTTGGGGAAATACGTTAAATTTCCATTTCCAGTGTTATTTTAGCTTAGCACTGTCTTTCCTTATGAATTAACAGGGCCGTCAGTTTCCATAATTGCTTGTGAGCAGTGACTTGATGCGCTGTCTACTATCATTATAGGAAGTTTATTTCCTTTAAAAATTTACTTTGTACCATTTGCAACATATTTCAATTATGTAATGAAAACTGTCCTGTGTAATTTTCACACATGCCAATAAATAATAAATTCGCCAAGATAGAAATTAAGTTTTTGGGTCTTCATTATGTTAACAGATGAGTCTCCTCTGTAACCCTGGAGCCCCTTTTTCCATTTCAAGCAGTTTAGCAGGATATGCTCATTCAGTTCAGTTCAGTCGCTCACTCCTGTCCGATTCTTTGTGACCCCATGAATCGCAGCACGCCAGGCCTCCCTGTCCATCACCATCTCCCGGAGTTCACTCATACTCACGTCCATCGAGTGGGTGATGCCATCCAGCCATTTCATCTTCTGTCGTCCCCTTTTCCTCCTGCCCGCAATCCCTCCCAGCCTCAGAGTCTTTTCCAGTGAGTCAACTCTTCGCATGAGGCGGCCAAAGTACTGGAGTTTCAGCTTTAGCATAATTCCTTCCAAAGAACACGCAGGGCTGATCTTTAGAATGGACTGGTTGGATCTCCTTGCAGTCCAAGGGACTCTCAAGAGTCTTCTCCAACATGTTTACTACCTAGTATTTACTACCTAGTGTCTGCTACTGTTTTGTGTTTAATCAAACAGCCAAGCTGTTTGATTAAAATGACACTTAGAAAGTTCGTGATAGTAAGAATGCTTTGCATTTTTATAGGACCTTCCAGTTTAAAGAACCGTCTCATGTTTCATTTGGTCCTTACAAGAGAATTCTTTTGGTAAATTTTACTCTGATAGGTAAGTCAGGTCAGTCACCTTCTATGTTCCGAACCTTCAGATGGCTTCCTGTGCACTCTGGGGGAAAAAAAAAAAAGTCCTTAGGATAGTCTAGTTGCCCTATAGCACCTTGTCACAGTTGCTCCCCATTCTTGTTGTCAGACCTCATTTTCCACTATTCCCTTCCCTTTCTGTCACTCTTCATCAGCTCCCCTGGTTTTCTTACTCTGCCTTCAACAAACTAGGCATGTACCTGCCTCAGGACCTTTGCTCATGCTGCTCACTTTTTTGACCCCAGATATTAACAGGACTTTCTCTCACTTCCTTTTTATTTCTGGTGTGTGTGTGGTTCTGGTGTTTGTTCTAGGTGTTATCTTTCTGTGTGAGACGTTCCCTGACCATTCTTCAAAACCGCCTTCTGTGTAATTTTCTCCTTAGTGCTCATGACTATCTAACATACTGTGTTTTTAAATTTCCTTTCTCCTCTCCCCTATATATTCTGTATATTTTCATATTCAATTTTATATATTCTTTCTATGGAATGTAAGCTCCATGATGGCAAGGATTTGTTCATTGCTGTATGCCTGACACCTGGAAAAGTGCTTGGTTCTCAATATATGTTAAATGATTGAGTTTTACAGATAAGCATATTGAAATTCATATGCCTTTAAGTAACTTGTCCAGGCTTGTGTCTATAATAAATCTCCAGTATTCTGTCTCCAGTGCTCATGATTTTTTACCAGAACACTCTGCCTTTTAAAAAATTACTTAATGGGCTTCCCTGGCAGTTCAGTAAAGACTCTGAGCTTCCATTGCATGGGGCTCAGGTTTGATCCTTGGTTGGAGAACTAAGAACCCACATGCTGCTTGGCCAAAAAACAGAAAATAAAACTTACTCTAAATCAGCCTCCTCTTAACTTTTCTGAGTGTTGTATTTTTGGTGATGGCTCTTTTATCCCTCTTAATTTTAGGAAGAACCAAGAGAGTGAGATATATACTGAGTTAATATAACACAGTTCACAGACTCGCAAACTCAAGATCTTTTTGTGGAATATCTTGGTGATCCAATGGTTAGGAGTCTGTGCTTCCAGTGGGAGGCAGGGGTTCTGTCTCTGATCTGGGAACTAAGATTCTGCAAGCTGTGTCATGCAGCCACAAAAAAAAAAAAAAAAAAAAAAAAAAGATTAAAAAAAGATCACTTTTTGGATATGAATGAACTTTTTTTAAAAAAGTCATTGGGAAATCCTTGTTTATTCTGAGAATGGTTAAAGTGGTTAGTAAAAATAACTACATATATATTAGTTCACCTTGCATTGTGCGTGGAAATCCTCTAACCAGCCATTTTACATCTCACCAAAATGAATAGTTGACCTTCGTAATCACAGATGCCTGACACTATTTGCCCATACTGTGCTTGTGAGAGACATTCTACCCGAAGTCTGGCTGTTTGTATGTTTGTGTATTTGTCTTAGCTCTACTGCAGATTGCTGAGTCCTCAAAAATGAGCACAGTTTACTCATGTCTGTATCTCTCACAGGGCTAGCGCCTTACACGGGTACTAGGTACTTAATAAAATGTTAAAATGGATTTATTAGGGGGAGAATAGCTTTCTGAATTGAAAACACCAAATTGTTAAGCTAGGTTCAAAGAATTTGTGCTGTTGTTTTACCTGAAAGTTTTGAAAGCTTTTCATTCACATAGACTGTAGGTTACATTTCCTACGTTCCTTACCCTATCAACTCCCTGGATACTCTCTTTCCTCCCAGCCAGCAGGGAACCTGGTCCATTAAAATACTTGGTCACTCAGATAATCTATTCTTTGACCAGATCGGAGAGCTTCTACATTGAGTTTCCCTCTGCCTTTTAGAAATTAGGGGCGTTCTGTCTGTACTGTAGAGCATTTTAGGATTATGAGATAGTACATTGGTGAGCAGGTATACCCTCATGTGATTGTGCCCTGTGTAAAAGTAAAAATCAAGGTGATAGATATTTGAGTATCACAGGCTTTTCAAGCTTGTAGCTTGGGGATTTTACTCCCCAGGATTCTTGTGAGTGTGAAATGAGATAAAGTATGTTACAATACCAGATTGAAGCAATTAGCTTGTAAATAGGACAATGATTTATAACCCAAACTTGGATTGGCTAAGGTGCAGATAGTCTTCATATAGTTTGGTCAAGATAGATCTTTTAAAAGCAGCTTTACCAATAAGTGGGTTTCTCTGGTGGCTCAGAAGATAAAGAATCTGCCTGCAATGCAGGAGGCCAGGGTTTTATCCCTGAGTTGGGAAGATCCCTTGGAGAAGGGAATGGCTACCCACTCTAGTATTCTTGCCTGGAAACCCCCATAGACAGGAGCCCGGCAGGCTACAGTCCATGAGGTTGCAAAGAGTTGGACACAACTGAGCAACTAACACTTTTCACTTTCACTTACTAATAAATAACTAAAGGAAAAGCAAAGCCCTGAACAAGAAGTTGCAAAAGCACTGGATCAGAGAAATTTTTAGGAAACCCAGTCTTTACCATTATGTAACAGATTTAGTCATGAATTAGCTCAGCCGATGAGCTTGGTACCTTGTGAGTTTCTCCTTCCATCTTCCTCTGGCTTGGTTGGCTGGAGGCTGATGACATCAGCTGATTATTAGTAGCCTCCCTGGCTTCCAGGTTACCACTTTGTGGAGAGACCTCTCATCAGATCCGGGCGGGCTTCCATGTTTCATGCAGCTCCCTGCTCATGGCTACTGAGTCACAGTCACCTTTGTTTCTTCTAGAAACTTGATATTCTTTAGTGGGGTTTTTTTTTTTTTTTTTTTTTTGGTTTGTTTGCTTTATCACATCCTTGTGAATCTGGACTCTGATTTATACCTACTGCATCAGAATCTGTGAAGATGGAGTGGATACTAAATGAAGTCAGTTGGAAAGAGACAAATTCCATATGATACCACTTATTTATGGAATCTGAAACATGACACCAGTGGACTTATCTGTGAAATAGAAGCAGACCTAGAGACATAGAGGACAGATCTGTGGTTGCCACGGGGGAAGAAGTAGGGGAGGGATGGAGTGGGAGTTTTCGATTAACAGATGCAAACTGTTACATAGAGAATGGATAAACAACAAGATCCTTCTGTATATCACAGGGAACTACCTTCAGTATCCATAATGGAAAAGAAAAATCCGTCAGTTCAGCTCAGTCACTCACTCGTGTCCGACTCCTTGTGACCCCATGAACTTCAGGGTGCCAGGCTTCCCTGTCCATCAGCTCCCAGAGCCTATTCAGACTCATGTCCATCACATTGGTGATGCCATCCAACCATCTCATCCTCTGTCATCCCCTTCTCCCTCCAATCTTTCCCACCATCAGGGTCTTTTTCAGTGAGTCGGTTCTTCACATCAGGTGGCCAAAGTATTGGAGTTTCAGCTTCAGTCCTTCCAATGAATATTCAGGACTGATTTCCTTTAGGATTGACTGGTTGGATCTTGTTGCAGTCCAAGATACTCTCAAGAGTCTTCTCCAACACCACAGTTCAAAAAAAATCCATAACTATATTCAATAAACCATAATGGAAAAGAAAAAAAAAAAACATGGAGTGGATTAGCAAATATTAGCCAGTTCCCCAGACTGAGTTTAGATGGCTCTGATGCAAAGTCAGGTTTGGGATGGGGCCCCTAGGCACCAGGTGGAGGCAGTCCTGGAGGCTTTCCTTCATTTGCAGAGTAAAATGAGAGCAGCCGTTGAGCCTGATGGGTTGAACAAGGTTGGTAACCTGTGTCTTCCACTTCTGTCAGCTCCCGGGGTACCCAAAGCTTTCTGTAATGGAAGCTCTGCGCACAAGGATATCAAGTACAATTTGCACAAAACATTTCCTCTTTCCGTGCCTTTTTCAGACGTTGGGACCTGTCCCACTCTGTCGTCAGGCTCAGCCATGGCACACAGTGTGTTGGAACGGGAGAGAAGGTGGCAGTACGTGTTGTGTGTTTCACGTCCGTCTTCAGCCCAGTCTGGTTCTCTGGGGCCTGATCTCTGCTCTGTCTCTTCATCCTGCAGAGTGTGGAGCTGGCCTTCCTCAGGCTCCAGTCTCCCATTTCTCCCCCAAATTCTCTTCATGGTGCTTAACAAACCATTCCCTCCAAATTGGGAGATTTCACAACCTTGGAGGTCCTGGCTTGTCTGTCTCTTCCTGGGCTGACATCTTCTGAACCCCTCCTGGCCTCTGAGGCTGGCTGTGCTGTATCTTCTTCCTGGCTGCTGTCACGGGCCCCTGATGGCGGGATTAGGGTCCAGGTGCATGGAAAGACCTTGTTGTGGGGACCTTCCGAGCGCCCGGTTAGCTCCCTCCCGGGGCTGCCGCTAGGTGGTTAACACTCTGTGTGAGGCACTCTGTCCTTGGTTGCTGCTGTCACGCCTCTGTCTCCCTCTGTGGCTGTCCTGTAGCCATGAGCTAATGAGCTGGAGAAAATGCACTTACTCTTACTCACAAGTGGGAAAGGAATACACAGAGGAGGTACAGTGTTACTGCCTTGGATTAGCAGCTTATTTATTTATTTATTTTAAGATTTATTGAAGTATAGTTGATTTACCGGCTTCCCAGGTGGCGCTAGTTGTAAAGAATCCACCTGCCAGTGCAAGAGATGCAAGAAACGTGGGTTCAATCCCTGGATCTGGAAGATACCCTGGAGGAGGAAATGGCAACTCAGTGCAGTATTCTTGCCTGGGAAATTTCATGGATGGAGAAGTCTGGTGGTTCCTGGGGTTTCAAAAAGTTGGACACCGCTGAAGTATAGATTTACAGTATTTTACTTTTTGCTGTACAGCAGAGTGATTCAGTTAAATATATATATTCTTTTTTCATATTCTTTAACATTGTGGTTAAACATCTAACATTAAGATACTGTAGTTCCCTGTGCTATATAGTAGGACTTTGTTGTTTTATCTCTTCTATATATAGCAGTTTGCATCTGCTAATCCCAAATTCTTAGTCCGTTCTTCCTCACCCCACCCATACCCCAGCAACCACCCATCTGTTTCCTCTGTGATTCTGTTTTGTAGGTTAGTTCATTTGTGCATTCTTTAGATTCCACATGTAAGTGATTTCATATGGTATTTGTCTTTCTCTTTCTGACTCATTTCACTTAGTATGATAATCTCTAGGTCCATCCATGTTGCTTCAAGGGGCCTTGTTTCATTCTTTTCTATGGCAAAGTAGTCTTCCATTGTATACTGGTAGCATAACAGTATTCCATCTCCTCTTATCCATTCGTCCTTTGATGGACATTTAGGTTGCTTCCTATTTGGGCTATGGTAAATGGTACTGCTATGAACATTGGGATACGTGTATCTTTTCAAATTAGGCTTTTCATCTTTTCTGGATATATGCCCAGAAGTGGGGTTGCTGGATCATATGGCAACTGTTAATTTTTTGAGGAACCTCCATACTGTTTTCCATAGTGGCTGCACCAATTTACATTCCCACCAGCAGTGTAAGAGGGTCCCCTTTTCTCCACATTCTCTCTACAGCACCTTATTTCTTCTCATTGTGATCATCAGCAACTAGCTGTTGAATCCTATCCTTTGGGTAGGATAGTTGGAGACAGGCAAAAGCCTTTAGGTTTATCCACAGTGAATTTAAAAGGATAACTACTAGGGTCAGACAATTAATATTAGGAGAAACAGAGGCCATAGGAGGCCAGATTGGACTTTGTGGCCTGGACTCACTAGTGACAGTTCTGTGAGTGAGGTGAGGGCTAGGTTGGGCTGTGAGGAAAGTTTAGGATTTAGAAACAGCCAGTGAGTTTCTAACTTTTTTTTTAGTTGCGCATTGGCAACATGGAAATGGAAGACATACAGTCCAGGCTGTGTTGTTAAAGCAAGATTGAAAGCCCTCAGCCCAACTGTCCCTACCTCCTGGAGGTGCTTCCTGAGAATTGTCCTGTGGAGCATGCTGAGAGTTGGAGGAGCGCTAGGAAGTGTGCGGAGTTGGGCCAGGGGCCTTCTAAGCTAGGGAAGTGCTTCAGGACGCTCCACACCGGCATCACAAGCTCAAGGCGGGCACATGGAGTGGCCACGAATGGGACTGTCTGGTGTCGGGACTTTTGGGGTGTTGGTGGTGAAGTGCATTCTGTCTCCAGGAGCATAGCTGCTCAGCTCCAACCAGTGTTCTGTGGAAATGTGGATTTCAGGTGTATCTGAGTTTATGAAGTCAGAAATACAGATTTCTATGTGAAGGTCTTAAAAACACTACCTAGACCAAACAAAACACCTACAGTTGACATCCAGGTGGCAGATCACTCTTGCTCCCAGTGACGTAGAGACTGGAGCATGTGCTCTCTGGGTGAGAAGTCACCAATGTGCCTGGAGGGCCAAGGGTCTGTCCAGAGAGTGGGGAGCGAGGCTGGAAGTGCACTGGGGGCCAGATTGGGGTGGGCTTCAATGATCTTGCTGGAGAGCAGTGACCAGTCTAATGTGTGTTTTGGGAAGATGATTCTGTCAGTGGTTGAGTAGATTCAAGAGGTCACCCGTCAGGGCAGTGAGATTTTTAGTTAATGCTGTTTGGACGCATGATTAAGGGACTGATGTTCAAAAGAAAGGTAAAATGAAACAGTTGTTGACTTAGTTAGACTTCAGTCTGTTGCCCAGAACTTGTCCAGCTATACATTTGTGTCACTAGATGCTTTCCAGCCCTTCATCTTGGCTTCAAGCAGAGCAGCACATTTTTTTATTATGGTAAGATACATATATACCATTTTAACCATTTTTAAATGTAAGGAATCAGTGGCATTAAGTACATTCACCTTTGTACAGTCATTACCAGCATCTATCTCTAGAACTTTCTGTCATTACAAAACTGGAACTGTACCCATTAAACAATAACTCTCATTCCCCTGACATCAGCTCTAGGTAACCTCTGTTCAGCTCTGTGTTTCATAAGTGGAATACTGCAATGTTTTTCTTGTTGTGTCTGACATATTCATCTTAGAAGCTAGCACAGTTTTATAACTTACACTTTGATGATTTGAAGGTTGTTTGTTTAGTCTCTAAGTCGTGTCCAATACTTTGTGTCCCCACAGACAGTAGCCCACCATGCTTCTCTGTCCATGGGATTTCCCAGGCAAGAATACTGGAGTGAGTTGTCATTTCCTTCATCAGGGATCTTCCCAGGGATCAAACCCATGTCTTCTTCACTGGCAGGCAGATTCTTTATGGCTGAGCCACCAGGAAGGAGTATGTGAAGTTAAAAAAAAAAAAAAAAAGAAAAAGAAAATGTTTGGAAGTCACTATTTCTCTATGTTCAGCCTTCTTCTTCTGGGATCCCTCGCTGGGTACATTCACTTTAGGTCTTCCTCTAGCCTCTTTCTCTGGAACATTGAGCAGTGGGGCTTGATGAATGAAGGATGCTAAGAAGTAACAGACCAGGCCAGTTCCTAAAGGCACTTATGCAGGGCTTTAATAGCATCGTGGGTAGAAGTGTCATTTTTTGAGGCCACAGCNCTGGGATCCCTCGCTGGGTACATTCACTTTAGGTCTTCCTCTAGCCTCTTTCTCTGGAACATTGAGCAGTGGGGCTTGATGAATGAAGGATGCTAAGAAGTAACAGACCAGGCCAGTTCCTAAAGGCACTTATGCAGGGCTTTAATAGCATCGTGGGTAGAAGTGTCATTTTTTGAGGCCACAGCTCCGTTTGGGAGGTTCATGCTGGTGCTGATGCTAAGTCTCTGAGTGTCCTCAAAAAAGTGTTCTTTGTTGATACCAGCAGCCACAGGAGGGCTGGAAGACTCAGATGTCTGATATTTGCATGCCTTAAGGTATCAGATTCTGCCTCTGCGTGCTTTCTGGTGGGAACAAATGTGTAATTTGATTTTGAGTTTTTGGATTGAAATTGCTGGTTGGGGACTTATGTTTTTGTTTTAATGATGCATGTAAGTGGGATGTTTGTCCTTGTATATTTGAATGGATCACAAATTAGGAAAAAATGTTTCCTTCGATTTAATGTCAGTTTTGGAAAAGAGTAGTCAAGTGTTCCCTGAAAGTTCTAGAGGTGGGAGATAGGCATCTTGCCGTGGCTTATTGGCACAGCTGTCAAAGCCTGGTTTCGCTCATGGTAATAACTTAATGTGCAGAAACTGTCAGGGATGTTAGAAGTCATTTAAATGCAAACTCTAAGCCTTTGCATTTTACTTTGGAGGGCATTAGGAAATTTCAAGATACTATGTGTGAAACATTTAGCATCATGAGTGATATATTATAGATGTTGAGTAAAGACATTAGAACAGTGACTGTTAATATTAAGTGGAGTGTGTCTGTGTCCAAAATAGAAGGATCAGGAGGGCAGGTACACTAACCAAGGGATGATTAGTGTAGGAGAGAAATAATTTAGAAGAGTCAGCTTGATCTATTTCATTAACTGTCTGGAGAACTGGCAAGCAATAGAATTAGATTTTTTTATGTGTCATAGTTAGAGCTAAGAACAAAACATTGCTGTGGAAAGATCATAGCTCCAAGTTAATGAGGACTTTCTAATATTTAGATTATCTTGAAAACAAACAGGCTATATTAGGATATAGAAGAGATGTTCACATTCATTATAGTTAATGTTATAACTACCATCAGATTCTTAATTACAACTATTATTCATCCCCATTTTACAGATGAACTTATGAGCAGGGACTCTTCTGTCCACAAGGCTCTTCTGGAGGGAGCCTGCCACTTGCCAGGTTCTTAATGATTTTAGACACATGAAATTAAAATATTTTCACACACCCAGTATCTGTTTATCCTACAGTCCAATTTGCATTGAATGATATGTGCATCCACCTTTCTTTAAAATGTTCATTTGTTTGGTCCTGAAAAAAATTATTCTTTGTATCTAAAATGTCCTACCTCCCCCCTTTTTTTTTGTCTTGTGAATGTCCTTGGCCCCCCGCCCCACCCTTTTATGTCTCATGGATGGTTGAGAAATGCTTATGTTCACTGTCAGCACGTTAGTTGTAACCTTTTATTGCTATTGATATCTATAAGCACGTTAAGTAAATCTTCGTTTTGCTGACCTCTTTGAAGACGCATGGCATCAGCAGATTCTCTCTTTCAGTGGACAGGTGAGAGATTAGCGGGACCAAGTCCATTTTTCCCCCCTTTTGCTTTGTTTTCTCCAGAGCAGCAAGATTCATTGTCTAGCAAGAGGGAAACTGTGTTAAATGGCAGAATTTGTCTTCCGGTTAATGGTTTAAAGAGTGGATGTAAATTATACAGCTTGTTTGCGCAGTGCCTGATAAGGTACCACACTAGGGGAATTCTTTTGTAAAAGCTGTTTAAGCAAGACAGTCATTTTGACTCAGCCAGATTAATAGCATAATAATTAACAGCAAAAGAGCTTTGAGCTTTGCTGTATAAAAATTGGCTTATGGACAATTTGAAGTGGCAGTTGCCTCTTCCCTTCTGAGATCAGTAAAGACTGCTTTGCCAGACTGAGTTCCATCTTTAGTGAAGGAAGAGCTTTCTGGGTCCTCTCATAAGAAGTTCCTGGAGTCATTTGTTAAGCTGCTGACCCATTGAAGGAGGTCACTGGAAGTGACACATCCATGTGGACCCAGGATGACCATCTTAGCCCTGCAGGGTGTGGAGATGTCGTAGGCGGATTGTGAGAGTCGGACCATGTGGAGTTCTTCAAACTAGGGTTGTGATTACTGCCGAAGAAGGGCAAATAGGTGTTGGTGATGAGGACATGAGGACTCTTATTCCTCGAAAATATTTTTTCTTCTTTTGTCATGTGTTCTAACCATTATACCCCCTCTATTATTTGTAGGAAACTGGATCTCTGGAAGAATCTACAGATGAGTCTGAGGTAAGGTGGTGATTCAAGAGCATGAAAATTTCTACCTGAGCCATGACATCTTGAGCTGGTCATGCCTTGCTAAATGGAGCATTCCCCGGGTTTGGGAAGGTAAGGTAGGGTCATAGGTGATTAAACCTCGAGGAGGAATATGTTGGTCATCTTTTAAAGTATTAGATAGATTCATTTAAAAAATAAATGAGAAGAGGAGCAAAAAAGTATTTTCCTTATTTTGAACAACATTTTAATCCTAAGCGTGTTGGCAGTGAGGAAATTCATGCCAAATTTTACAAACTAATCTTGACAGTTAAAAACCTATTTTTAAAAATAACCATTGTAGGGTCTGCAGTATTTATTCTTTGTTCTTTTAATGAATATGATGTGCTTTTTAGTATAATTTCTGAATCACTGAAATTACATTTCATAAAAAGGGAAGTAACTACCTAAAAAACTGTTAGGGAGCTCAGTTGTAAAGATTGTATTTTAAGGAGAAAAAGTAATATATAAAGGAAGCCTTTAAAAGAATTTATTCTCAAGGCTATGCATAAAAAATAAGTTTAAGCATCAGTTCACTTCAGTTGCTCAGTCGTGTCCGACTCTTTGCGACCCCATGAATCACAGCACGCCAGGCCTNGTTTCTTCCAGCCCAGCGTTTCTCATGATATACTCTGCATAGAAGTTAAATAAGCAGGGTGACAATATACAGCCTTTATGTACTCCTTTTCCTATTTGGAACCAATCTGTTGTTCCATGTCCAGTTCTAACTGTTGCTTCCTGACCTGCGTACAGATTTCTCAAGAGGCTGGTGAGGTGATCTGGTATTCCCATCTCCCTCAGAATTTTCCACAGTTTATTGTGATCCACATAACACTGATCAATTAGCTTATTAGTTTTATGGATGGACTAATAATAATAGTTACATTTTTTTTCCTTATAGTATTTCCTTTGGCTCAGAGGACTATAAAAACATCTGTGATAACTTTTTGGACATCTACACCAACATGCTGTTTAATATAATCTATTAAATTTGGACTGATATTGCAGATAGTCTCTTTTATGCTTTGTGGTGAAAAGGTGGTCTTAGACATATTCCTCTAGAGAACATCTTCCATATTAGGCCATCATACATTTGTAGTTTTTCTATAGAGTTGTAGTTCCTAACATTTTCACTACTAAAGATCCGTGATGCTGTTTTAGTCCTGGTAAAGTGTAACTGATATTACTTACAGATAGGATATATTAATTGTTGATTTTTAATAATGCATTGAAAGCATTTCAGAGCACCGTTTTTACTTTTGGAGAACACGGCTTAACTGAGAACCCTGTGTTCTGAGGATCACCGGTTCCGAATCCTACAGTGTTGGAGCCCTGTCCAGGAATTTCATTTCCAGGGTGAACAGGCTGTTGGCACCTGCGTCCATCTAAATCTTTCCACCCATCTTTCAGATATGCAATGATCCAGAAAGAGAGCAAACAAAAGAATCTGTAAGCCATGCCTCCAGCATAATTAGGCAACAGGGAGCACTGTAAACTTCAAAATAAGTGGGGAAATAAATATTTGAAACCAATAGAGCCAGCTTTGGATTGACTGGAGCTGAGGATCAGATGGATGGAAATGAGGGGAGTGTGGCCAAGCCCCAGTGGTGGCACAAAACAAGGGGAAGTCATTCCCAATCCCAAGTAGGGAAGTTGTGAGTACAGGTCTGAGCCTGGTGGATCTGAGAACTGATTGTTGAGAATTTAAAGGAAGGAGTTTGAAAATTCGTGAAACACCAAAAGTACAGTATTGGGATGGGGCCACTTCTGCAGACAAGGGGGAGGCATTCCCCGGAGGTCTGGTGGTACAGGGAAAAGGAAAAAGCAGAGATATCAAGGTGTCAGAAACAAATAATATTGTACAATCAGGAGATTTACCCCTTCTTCCACACCACCAGAAAAAGGATGCCACTTATTAAAGAAAATGTGGGACTTCCTTGGTGGTCCAGTGGTTAAGACTCAGCACTTCCCTTGCAGAGGGCACAGGTTTGATCCCTGGTCAAGGCACTGAGATCTCACATGCCCCACACATCATGGGCCATGCTCAAAATTTAATAACAAACAAAATGCCCTTCCCTTACCAGTGTAACTAAGAAACCTAGTAAACCACCCAAACACCTCACCTCTCCCTGGGAGCACCTGTTTATGCTGTCCAGGAACATCTAAGTCATTTAAAAATGATCTGAAATGGTAACATCCATATAAAACTGCTTACAGGATAAAAAAAGTAGTGAGAATCAAAAATTTTCCAAGAAAACACCAACATAACATTCCTTCATAAGATGAATATCTTGAAACAAACAAGCACACAAAAAACTATCTTAAACTAGAAACTAAAAAATCTCAGAATAGAAATGAACCAAAAACTAGGAGGTTAAGGAATAAAGTTAATGACATTTCAAGAATGAAATGGAAAGAAAAGGTATTTAAATGTCGAGAAAACTGAGGCCCCAAAAGTAACCTGATAGTCTAATGTCATAGCTGCTTTGTGGGAGAAATGGGTTCCGATTCTGGTCCCCAGACTCTGGGTTCTTTTGGTCTTCTTGCCTTCCAGCCATGGTGCCTTCTCAGGATGGTACCTGGGGTTCATCTCTCAGCTGTGCTTCATACTTGCTATGTTACTTTGGGCATCGTGTCAATTCCTCCATTCTTCGGCTTCTTGATGTGAAAAATGGGAGTGACTGCTAACCTCGTATGGTTGAGGATTAGAGAAGATTGATGTTTGCAAATCAACATATTTGGCATTTAGTACATGGGAAGCACTCTGGGAATATTAGTGATCTCCAGCTTCTATTTTAGCTATGGTGCTGGTGGCTGATTTTACAGCCTGGTGTTTGAACCTGATGGCTTGGAGAATCTTCCCACACTGGCTCTAGGAAAGTGGTTACCATCCCAGATAATACCAATTCTAGTGAGTTTATGCACCAGCAGAATAGTTAGGTTGGTGGTGGAGCTGAATGAAGTCATTGTAGCTATAGTAAGTTGGCTTGTGATCCAGTCTTTGGAGAAGATTTTCTTGGATTTCTCACTCAGTTTGAACCACTTTCCACTTTTAAGATTGATATTGGTATTGACATACCACTTGATTCCCNGATTAGAGAAGATTGATGTTTGCAAATCAACATATTTGGCATTTAGTACATGGGAAGCACTCTGGGAATATTAGTGATCTCCAGCTTCTATTTTAGCTATGGTGCTGGTGGCTGATTTTACAGCCTGGTGTTTGAACCTGATGGCTTGGAGAATCTTCCCACACTGGCTCTAGGAAAGTGGTTACCATCCCAGATAATACCAATTCTAGTGAGTTTATGCACCAGCAGAATAGTTAGGTTGGTGGTGGAGCTGAATGAAGTCATTGTAGCTATAGTAAGTTGGCTTGTGATCCAGTCTTTGGAGAAGATTTTCTTGGATTTCTCACTCAGTTTGAACCACTTTCCACTTTTAAGATTGATATTGGTATTGACATACCACTTGATTCCCAGAGAATCTTTATTCTTCCTTTTCTGCTTCTGTCCCTTCTTCCAATTAGGGTTTTTTGGTTTTTTTTTTTATAAAGATGTTTTTATGAGTCTTTATTGAATCTGTTGCAATATTGCTTGTTTTATGTTATTGTTTTTTCTGCCTGAAGGCATGTGAGATCTTAGCTCCCCCACCAGGGATTGAACCTTCAAAGCTGCATCCCCTGCATTGGAATGCAAAGTATGAACCACTGGACCACCAGCGAAGTCCCCCTCAATTTGGTTTTGTAACTGTTAGTTAAGCTTTCTCTTTTTGTACATACAAGCTTTCCTTTATGAATAAGCATGTTTAAGTGCTCAGGTGATTTCCATTTTTGTGAACAATACTTAGTGTTTTCAACCATGTAGTATAGTAATTTATTTTTCTACCACTTTATGAAATGCTGCATTTCATATAAACTGGACTTTCACAATATAGGAAAACTACAGTGTTAGGTTATTCTGAACTTCTTTTATTAACTTTTAATTTTTAAATTTTTAGTTGTAAAATTTACATTAAACAAAATATACCATCTTAACCATTTTTAAGTATATAGTTCAGTATCATTAAGTTTATTCACATTGTTGGGCAACCTGTTCTTAGAACTTTTCTCCACCAACACTTACTTTCCTTTTTGTTTTTGATAGTAGCTATCCTGACAGGTGTGAGGAGATATCTTATTGTTGTTTGACTTGCATTTCCCCCAAAATCAGTGATGTTAAGCATCTTTTCATATGCTTGTGGGCCATTTGTGTATCTTTGGAGATATATCCAGTTTCTTTGCTCATTTTCTGATAGAGTTGTTTTTTTTGTTAAGTTGAATCCTTTATATATTCTGAATATTAACCCTTTTCAGGTGTAGATATGGATATCAGATGGATACCTGGATATTAATGCCTTATTCAGTAGCTATAAATATAACTCAACAACCTGTGGATAGGATGGATGGATAGATGGATAGCTAGGTAGGCAGGTAGGTATAGATTTGTGGAGTTATAAGTGATTTACCTGTATTTGTGTATGTGTGTGTGTGTGTGTGCGTGCACGCACGCTCAGTCACACCTGACTTTTGCAGCCCCATGGATGGTAGCCTGCCAGGTTCCTCTGTCCATGGGATTTTCCAGGCAAGAATATTGGAGTGGATTGCCATTTCATACTCCAGGTGATCTTCCCCACCCAGGGATCAAACCTTGGTCTCTTGTGTCTCCTGCAGTCTTTACCACTGCACCACCTGGATAGCCCTACTTACATCCATATCTCTGTATATAAAAGATATTGGTAATATATAAAGAATATATATTAACATGTGTATCCCTTTTTAATTATATGATATGCATATTTTAAAATATTTTCTCCCATTCCATAGGTTGGTTGCTATTTCATTCTCTTCAGTCTATCTTTTGATATATAGGCATTTTTAATTTGGATATAATCCAGTTATCCCTTTTTACTTTTGTTTCTTGTGCTCTTGGTGTCATATCCAAGACATCTTTGCCAAATCCAATGTAATGAAGGTTCCTCCTGTGTTTTCTTCAAAGTTCTTATTGTAATGTGTTTGAGAAAACACTGAATACTCAGAACTAAGTATATTTTTCACTAATCTTGAGAACTGCAGCCAAATGAAATGAATTTGAGGTGTGGAGTATAATTAAAATAATTGAAAGTGGTATATATGTCAAGATGTCAATCTTTAAGAATTTTAATTTGTTCTTTACACTTAAAGTAGAAATTCAAAGCCAGGTTACAACCAAGATAGGAAGTAATGTTTATTTAATAAGCTACATAGTTAGGAGTCTTGCGATCATGTTAATAATTAATGGAAAATTTGGAGGATAAATAAACTCATCCTCCTATCTAGGATTTTTTTATATTTTTAATATACAGTCATCTGTTTTTTCCACATTGATATGATGAGCCAGACTATTTTTTAGACAGTGTTTCTCTGGTAAAGTTTAACAGAAAAGTATATCATCTTCAAAAATATTTCTTTCTCATCTTGAAGCTCAAAGACCTTTTCAGTTTTTAGGGATGGATGATTACTGTCGTATAGGTATATTTTGGATGATGTTACAGATTTTGGTTTATTCAACTAGTGGAGTAAGATACTGATTTCAGAATCTTTGAGCTTATTGTTTTGTTAGGCCCTGAACGGCCTAATCACGGGAGACATCGCTTCACAGATCACCAAGACCCGAATTCGATGCAAACAGCAAGAGGATTTATTGAACCGGCGCGCCGGGGTTCGATCATCCTCGAAAGGAGCGAACCCCGACCTCAGTTATAGAGCAGTTTTTATACACAAAAGCTACAAGTAGGTATAGGTGGGGTGAAGACAATCTGAACAAACTGATTGGTGGGCATAGCTTGACCTTTACAGAGATAGGTCTGGAAATTATCAGGTTGAAAAGGCTGACTGATCACCTTGCGGCGGTTAGCCAATTCTCAGAGAAACAGCTCTCTAGGAAAGTTTAACAGAAAAACAATTACCCGGGGGGTCTCTTGTGAGGGCCAGGAAACTAGACTATAGGTTATCAGATAGGGGGCAGGTTCTTTTTCCATGACTCATGACTTGCCTCTAAGGATCAGAACAAAGGATTGCTTTTAAAATTTAACTTTTTCTCTTCAGTTTATTCTGGAGAAGAGAGGATTGTCTAGCTAATGTATGTATGACATTAATAATTTTGATAAAATTCCTGTTTTGTCATAAAATATATATTCTTTTAGAATAATAAACGTATAAAATAATGTGAATTATGAGTTACATCCATTTTGAAAAATATATCAATTTCTGTGTGCAGAAATTTAGCTTCAAGAATGTTCATTACAACTTTGAATTATAAAAATTTGGAAACAGGCTAAATATCTAGAAATAAGGAATTATATTATCTTTATAATTTAGAAATACCACGTGGGGTGGTTGGCAAGCTCTTTTGGTCAGTGTTTAGATAGTATATACTTAAAGCTTTGTAATCCGAGAGACAGTATTGAAGATATTATGTAGGTATGTAACCATATAAAAATGTAAAATCCCTTCTTAGTTTGTAGATGGTACAAAACCAGACATATGGCTGTATTTGGCCATGGACTGTAGTTTGCTGATTCCTGATTTAGAGTATAATCCAGTTTCTCTTCAACTTCCAAAGTGCACATAAGATCATAGAGAAAAATACGACAAGGCCATCTTATCGCTGGGTCATGTGACTCTCATTTACTATTATAATCTGTCTTCATTTTTCTAAATTTCTTATAACAAATATGCATTACCTATGGGGCTTCCCTGATGGCTCAGATGGTAAAGAATCTGGCTGCAGTACAGAAGACCTAGGTTTGATCCTTGGGTCAGGAAGATCTGGGAGAGAAGGGGAGAGAAGGGAATGGCTATCTACTCCAGTATTCTTGCCTGGAGAATTCCATGGACAGAAGAGCCTGGCAGGCTACAGTCAGTCCATGGGGTTCTAAAGAGTCGCACATGACTGAGTGACTAACACTTACATGCTTATGCGTTACTTTGTATACTTAACAAAACAAGTATTCCTCTTTAACAAAACGTGTTAATGTCTATACATGTTAGAAAAGTCTATAGCAGTTGCTGTTACAGAACTTTTGGGTTGCAAAGGTATGGAACCTGACATAAAACTGTGTCCTTCTTTCCTACCTCAAACTCAGGGGAATTAGAGGAAAATTTTGGTTTATTTCTTGGCCTCTGATTTTTTAAGATTTTATATAATGCCAGATAGTTTATACTCTAATAAACATTTTTTTTTTTCCTGAGCTTTTTTTTTTAAAGTGTTAAATTCTGAGATAATTGTAGATTCACATGCGGACATAAGAAGAGAGAGATTCTTTATACCACCTACCTAGTTCTGAAACACTAACATCTTGGGTAACTAATATTGCACAGTCAGATATGATATGCTATGAGACTGATATTGGTGCAGTCTACAAACCTTAATCAGATTTTACCAGTTTTGTGTGCATTCGTGTGTGTAAGTGTGTATTTGATTGTGTGCACTTTTATCACATGTGAAGATTCGTGTGACCACGAGTGCTGTTATGATATAGAACCATTCATCACAGGGTGAAAAACAAGTTCCCTTTTAAGTCACAGCCACTCCCTCCCCTACCCCCACGCCTGTTCTATTCTCCATCTCTTTATGTTTATCATTTCAAGTATATTATATAGATGGAACCATACAGCGTGTTTATCTTTTGAGATTGACTTTCTCCTACTCTGCCACTCTTGTCTTTTCCCTGGCATGGTGAGAACAAGCACATTGAAGGCAACTGTTGACATATCAGGGCTTAAGACTGCCATTTTTTGTTTTCTGTTTGTTCCTGTTTTTCATTTCTCTTGTTTCTCATTTCTTCCCCGTCAGTGAGTTGCTTGAACATTTTCCTGAAATTCTGCATTGATTTATTTATAACAGTGTTTTTGAGTACATTACTTTGTGTGATTTTCTTAATGGTTGCTCTTTGTGTTAAAATATGCATATGTAACTGCTCACAGTCTGCTGGTATCCCCAACATTGTAATATTTCTAGTCATATGTGGAAACCTTCCCATTTTTTTAAGTATGGTTGTCTTAAGTATGTTTCATGTTCATTGACCTTATCAGTTGGTATTATACATTTTAATTCAAATATCAAATATACTTTAAGAAACTTATGAAAAGGGGGATAATCTGCTATATTTACCCCCTATTCTCACCCATTTTTATGTTTTCTTTTTAAAGTTTTAAACTTTTATCTGTTAACTTCTATCATCCATTCCTTCCTGTTTAGAAAACTTTCTTTAGCCCATTCTTTAGGGATAGATTTGCAAGACACAAATTCTTATAGTCTTTCTTCATCTGAGAATGTCTTTATTTCCCTTTCATTTTGGGGGGATGTTTTCATCAGATCTAGCATTTGTGGTTGATACTGTGATGTGCCACTGCCTTCTGGCCTCTGTCATTTGAATGAGGAATCTGTTGCTGTTTGAGTTGGTGCTCCCCCATAAGGCATGTGTCATATCTCCCTGGCTGCTTGCAAGATTTTTTTTTTTTTAACCTTAGTATTTAGAAATTTAATTAGGATGTCTCTTAGAGTGGATTTCTTTGCCTTCTCTTCTTTGAAATTCGTTTAGCTAATTGAATCTGTGAGTTTATGTCCTTCACCAAATTTGGAAAAAGTTCAGTCATTATTTCTTCAAATACTTTTTCAGTTTTATTCTCTTCACCTTCTGGGACTTTGGTAATGTGAATGTTATTGTTCACAGAGCCCTGAGACCATTCATCTTCAGTCTGTTTTCTCTGTGTTGTTCAAGTTGGGTAAGTTCTGTTGATTGAGCCCTAAGTTCCTTAGTTTTGTCCTGTCATCTCTGCTGTTGAACCCAAACATTGAGTTATTTCTTTTGGGTATTATATTTTCCAGTTCTAAAAATTCTCTTTTTTTGAAATAGCTTGTTTCTTTGCTGAAAGAGCCTGTCGTTCCATTTGTTTCAAGAGAATTTATAATTGCTTGTTGAAGCACTTTTATGAAGGCTGCTTTAAAAATCTTTGCCAGATAATTCCAACACCTGATTCATTTTGTTCTTAGACATTTTATTGGAAGGCAGTATTTAAATTATGAAGAATCATCAGTTACGTTCATTTTTTTTCAAGTTCACTTATGACTTCCTTGTGATGTGCTCCTTGCTTTACATGGACTATTTAATATTGACTGCAGTCCTATATTAGGCAGGATGCTGCAGTAACAAACAGTTCCAAAATTATAGTGGCTTAACACACCATAGATTTATTTCTGAGTAGAGTCAGTGGTGCAGGAAAAAGAAACTGAGGTATTAACAATACAGAAATAAAGTCTTTCCTATTTGTGGACCAGGTATAATGTGCTGTGGAAAACTTTGTTTATCAAGCTGGAAACAAGCTGTTCTGCTTCATGGAGATACATATTTTTTAAACCCTGCTTTGAGTAGGTTCTTGGTATACTGTTTATTTGGAAGTTTATTCCACCTTTTTGTAGGGGTTTATTGGGTTGTACAAAAAACTTTGCAACAGAAGCATCAAATTGTTAGCCTAACCTTTCAAGATTAAACTTGCACAGCAAGAAGAGAATAACAAGAGGGAAAACATCAGGCTAAATGGGGATTACAAGGAAAGAGAAGAGCTCCAAATGGAAACTGAAATGTAGTGAGGTCTGCTTTCTACTAAGTAAGGGTCCCAGTGACCTTTTGTTATTCATGAATGCAACTGAATAGCGAATCTAAGACTTACTCTGCCTAATGTCTTTCTTTAAATTGCCTATAAATTACATGACCTATGCCTGGGCCATGGCTTGTGATAACTAATTGTTAATTAGTGTCGCTTCTGTCCTTATGATTTTGTTACCATTGTTAGTAAACCTGCCTTCTAAGTGATGTCCATTTAGCTCTTGCTCAGGTCTTGCAGGTATCACAATTAGGAGGCCTTGAGTGTGTTAGCTGAATTAATTTTAACAAACCCGAAAGACTGACAGATAGCTGAGCCTATTTAAAATAAACTTATACATAGTTTATGTTGAATGAGGAATTAATTTTAAATGCACCTTTTGGGACAGCTACCACAAGGAGAATTTTTTTCAGCTTCGTTGACCTGAAAACCAGGCATTGGGAGAAATCAGCAGATAGGTTTTTTAAATCAAAATGCATCACACAAAATGTATTTAACCTGGTGGGTAGAACATGTGAATCATTTATTGAAACTTAAATTGGTTCTTTACATCTATTAATTTTAATAAACAAGTTGTCGCAACTAGTAACTGAAATGGTAATGTGCCTTGTTATGAGATTGATTGGTGTGAGAAATGGACCATGGGATTATAATATATCCTTCTAAATAGCCCTTGGATTAAAATTTTGCTTTTTCATTTAATGAGCTATTAATATTAACAGGTTCTGCTGATTATTGCATCATTCAGGCAAGGATAAACATTCTTTGTGAAGTATATATTATAAAAATTATACATTTGGAAACTTAGAAACTTTCCAGATGCAAGATTTGTGAATCTGTATTTCTGACACTTGTTAGCAATTAAGATGAACATGTCTCTTAATAGAATTTATAATTTTACTACCTAAGGAGAAGAAGTTATTTTAGACAGTCAAGATGGATTGATTGTTTCTTTGTTCAACGAATGTTTGAGTAGTAGTATGTTTTGGATGCTAGGATATACCAGCACTTGATAAAGAAGGCAGACAATAAAAACATATATATCAAGTAATAATAAATGTGGTAGATAAAAATTAAATAACATTGGGTAAGGGGGCTGTGAAGTGGCCTGAGGGCTATTGTTTTATCCTAGGCAGTCGGGGAGGCCTCTCTGATAAGGTGGCGTTTAAGTAAATATTCAAGGGAAAGGTCTTCTCGGTAAAAAGAAGAACGAATACAGTATCTACAAGTTGAGTCATGATAGAGGTTTTAGAGGATATGAGCTGGGCTGAAGCAGGATGGTAGGAAGTCTTGCTTGGGAAACGCATGACCAAGAGCTAGAGTCTGAAGTCAGCTTATGGACTTTGGTTTGTACTGTAAAATGGGAAACCATTGGAGGGTCATTGTTTTAGTAAGATCACTTTGGATGATTGAAAAAAGTCAGGGAGTGGTGGCAAGTAGGAAGCGAGACCAGTTAGGAGGTTTTGGCAAAACTCTAGCTAGAGGTGATGTAGATTAGGGTATTTTAAAAAAAATATCCTGTGGTTGTTTATTTTTATTTTATCAATACTTATTTAATTCTTTATTTGACTGTGCCAGGTCTTAGTTGTGGCATACAGGGTCTTTAGTTGTGGCACGTGAGATCTTCACTTGTGGCATGGGAACTCTTGGGGCTTCTCTGGTGGCCCTGACAGTAAAGCATCTGACTGTGGTGCAGGAGATCTAGATTCGATCCCTGGGTCGGACAGATCCCCTGGAGAAGGAAATGATTACCCACTCCAGTATTCTTGCCTGGGGACTTCCATGGACAGAGGAGCCTGGTGGGCTAGTCATGGGCTCACAGAGAGTCGGACACGACTGGGCGACTGCCACTTGTACTTTCACGTGTACACTTAGTTGCAGCACTTGGGATCTAGCTCCCTGACCAGGGATTGAACCTGGGCCCCCTGTGTTGGGAGTGCAGAGTCTTAGCCACTGGACCACCAGGGAAGTCCCTCGTGTATTTTTTGAAGTAGAGCCAACGGATTTCTTAAGCAGGACATGGAGGTGTAAGTGAGAGAGGAATGAGGATGAATAGCTAGAATGATGAAGCTCTTGTTAATGGAGATAGGGGAAGTCTCTAGATAGCACTGGTTTTGTTGCTCAGGGTGAGTTGGTGGTGATGGTGGTAGTTGGGCAGGGTGAGTAAACCAGAATTTCCATCTGGGGTATTTTAAGTAGTTAGCATATTGAAAAGCAGAGACATTACTTTGCCAACTAAGGTCCGTCTAGTCAAGGCTATGGCTTTTCCAGTGGTCATGTATCGATGTGAGAGTTGGACTGTGAAGAAGGCTGAGAGCCAAAAAATTGATGCTTTTGAATTGTGGTGTTGGAGAAGACTCTTGAGAGTCCCTTGGACTGCAAGGAGATCCAACCAGTCCATCCTGAAGGAGATCAACCCTGGGATTTCTTTGGAAGGAATGATGCTGAAGCTGAAACTCCAGTACTTTGGCTACCTCATGCGAAGAGTTGACTCATTGGAAAGACTCTGATGCTGAGAGGGATTGGGGGCAGAAGGAGAAGAGGACGACAGGATGAGATGGCTGGATGGCATCACTGACTTGATGGACGTGAGTCTGAGTGAACTCTGGGAGTTGGTGATGGACAGGGAGGCCTGGCGTGCTGCAGTTCATGGGGTCACAAAGAGTTGGACTGAGCAACTGAAATGAACTGAAGTTGGAGATATCAGTTAGACAATTAGACATCCAAGTGCAAATGTCAAGGAGGCAGTTGGATTAAAAAAAAGACTAGTGCAGTTCTGGGCTGAAGATATGAATCTTTGAATCAACATCTGGATGGTATTTAAAACCATGAAATTGAATGAGATCTCAGGGCATGAGGACAGATACATAAGAGACCTGGTGTCTGGACCTAGAGGTGCTCTAACTTTTTAGAGATCTGGTATATGAACAGAAATCTTCAAAGGGAAGTGAGAAGGAGTAACCAGTGAAGTAGGAATAGAGCACTAGAAAGCAATGTCCCAGAGCCAAAGGGAGGAATGCATCTTGGCAGAAAGAACATGGTCAGTTATACCAGATACTGCTTGGAAGAGGAATAAGATGAGGTCTACAGCTTCACCTTTGGGTCTGTAAAGGTGAGCCCTTTGGTGTGATCCTTATAAGAATAATCATGGTGGCTCATAGTGGGGAGGTGGTGTTGGAACCTATCTGGAATGGGCCCGAAAGAGATTAGTTGGCAAAATGTCTCTGCTCAGAGAAATTCTTACCTTATGCATTACAAAATATTGATATTTAGAATGCTCATAAAGGACACATTTGTTTGGTGACAGTTTTTGCCTGTCATTAAAAGGTGTTCAGTAGGCGTACTGCTGATGTTTTGTTATTTTTGTCCAGTTGTATGCCAGCTACTTTCCAGAAAGCAGGGACCCTGTCACCAAGTTTTCACTAGCGAGGTGGTTATAAATGAACAAATGAATTTATCTTCACAACAATTATATGAAACTGGCACTGTATCGTTATTTAGAAGATGGTGAAACTAGGGATTTGAGAAGTCCCTTTGCNTAAAGTTTCATTAGGTCCCTTTTGTTTAGTTCTGTTTTTATTTTCATAGAGTTTGCTCTATGATATTCTGCTTTAAATTTTTACATTTACATTCATGCCTCAGATAACTATTTATTTTTTTTTCCTTTCAAAACTTTTCTTCAAGAGTTTTGATATTACAGTTATGCTTCCCTGGTGGCTTAGCAATAAAGAATCCACCTGCAGTGCAGGAGAGGTGGGTTTGATCCCTGAGTCGGGAAGATCCCCTGGAGGAGGAAATGGCAACCCACTCTGGCATTCTTAACTGGGAAATCCCATGGACAGAGTTACCTGGTGGTCTACAGACCGCAGAGTCGCAAAGAGCCAGACACAACTTAGTGACTAAGCATGCACACGCAGACTTTGGACTTATTTTTCAGTTTTCTGTTTTTTTAATGCATCTTTGCTTTTACCTTTATTTGTGTTCTCTGGTTGCCTGAAATTCTCACCTCCCTGCTACCAGTGTTTTTTGGTCCTGCAGTGCTTAAAGCTGGGACTCCCAAACCACCAGTAATGCACTGTTCAGTCAGGGTCTTACAGTCTCTGCCTGTAGGAGGGAGGTGGAAATCGATGGTAGCCAGGGTTGAAGGTGCAGGTGTGGAGAAACAGTGGGGAAAACCTGTAGTCACCGTCTAGGAAAAAAACAGCCCCTAATGGGTGAGGCAGGTATCTGCTCTGTCTAGTGGGATAGGCTCTGAGTCATGAGGATGAAGCTTTGGTGGTGGTNGAGGTGGAAATCGATGGTAGCCAGGGTTGAAGGTGCAGGTGTGGAGAAACAGTGGGGAAAACCTGTAGTCACCGTCTAGGAAAAAAACAGCCCCTAATGGGTGAGGCAGGTATCTGCTCTGTCTAGTGGGATAGGCTCTGAGTCATGAGGATGAAGCTTTGGTGGTGGTTGTTCAGTCGCTCAGTCATGTCCAACTCTTTATGACCCCACGGACTGCAGCATGTCAGGCTTCCCTGTCCTTCACCATCTCCCACAATTGACTCAAACTCATGTCCACTGAGCTTTGGTAGGAGAGTCTAAAGCATCTTTGTGCGTTTTGTTCAGGTGAGTTAAGTTTTCATGAAACAAGGCAAGATGTGTCATGAATTCAAATTCATACTCATCACATGTATCAGCTTTTCCTTAATTTTGGTAATGGCTTATCTTAATTTTTTATTGCTATTTGGGGAGTTTATCTGTATCTGTCTCTTTAAGGAAATTTTTGAAAAGCTGTCAGAGGCTTGTGTGGGAGTAGCTAGCCAGGTGCTCCTTTGCACCTAGGATAAGGAAAGATGCTTGAGANTAATTTTTTTATTGCTATTTGGGGAGTTTATCTGTATCTGTTTCTTTAAGGAAATTTTTGAAAAGCTATCAGAGGCTTGTGTGGGAGTAGCTAGCCAGGTGCTCCTTTGCACCTAGGATAAGGAAAGATGCTTGAGAGGTATTTAATCTCCTTGCCAACAAAAATAATCTCAAAACCTGTGGCACTTTTTAATGTAACAGTAAACCTGTAAATTATAAATCCATGTTAAGTTTTTCATGAAAATTGAATCTGTGGGACCTCTGTGGCTGCTGCTCCTATTTGCTGCTGTTTCCCTCTCTTTGGTACCTCCCCCTGCCTACCCCCTCCCCCAGCTGTGTCTGTAAATATTTTACATAATATTGTACATAATTTAGGTGATCTCTCCTTTTCCCTGCTCTGCTACAATTTAGATTTTCTTGTGTGGAAGTCTAAATGAGAATGTCTCTGAAAAGCTTCTCACTAAACTCTCTCTGCTGTTACGATGTACCTGTGTTTTCACTGGTCTTTGTTAGGTACCCAGAGTTTTGTTAGGTGAAGTTCAGAACAACAAATAGGCCTAAACCCTGCTTCTAAGGATCTTGTGATCACCAAGGGATATTGGGAAGAAAGAAAAAGAGGGTTATGTTGGATTTAGTGGCGGAAATTGTCCACCTGAATGGCATATCTTGAAGATTGGTCAGGTTATTCCATATGGCTGGAAGGAAATGAAAAGCATATTTGCTTTTCTCATTCCCCCTCCTCCCCACTCTCTATATTCTTATCGCTTTCCCAATATAAAATAAATGATGGGAGTTGATCCTGTTTATGGTATGTGGCTTAGGGCATGGAAACCTTCACCTTATTTTTTTTTCTCCTTGAATTGAACATGAAATTCTGATACTACAGGGCAAAGGAGAGACCAGGGTTTATGAAGACTGCATATCTTGTGAATCTTAAGTAGACCTCTTCAATTATTAGAGGCTCAACATTTTCTCACTTCTGTAGGCA
The DNA here is from genome assembly GCA_006410615.1 of Neotragus moschatus. Classification (NCBI taxonomy): domain Eukaryota; kingdom Metazoa; phylum Chordata; class Mammalia; order Artiodactyla; family Bovidae; genus Neotragus; species Neotragus moschatus. The sequence goes on along the minus strand of SJYA01000626.1, from coordinate 658,603 downwards.
AAGCATTGACAGGGGAAGGAGAGTGGTTTTGAAAGATAAGTTCGGTAGATGTAAAGTTTTGAAAAGAATGTTGAATAATGGCTTGAAAATGTATAAAATACAGTAATTCTATAATAAATGAAATAATTGTTTATTTTAGAAAATTTAGAAAATATTGGTAGTAGCCATGGTAATTTTTTTTTTTTTTTTAACTTTCTGACTGCCCCATGCAGTATGTTGGATCTTAATTCCCCAACCAGAGATTGAACTCCTTGCATTGAATGTGCAGTCTTAACTACTAGACCTCCAGGGAAGTCCCATCACAGTAGTGATTTTTAATTGCCACCTTCTATAATGGTCACAGGGAGAAGGCAATGGCACCCCACTCCAGCACTCTTGTCTGGGAAATCCCATGGATGGAGGAGCCTGGTAGGCTGCAGTCCATGGGGTTGCTAAGAGTCAGACACAACTGAGCGACTTCACTTTCATTTTTCACTTTCATGCATTTGAGAAGGAAATGGCAACCCACCCCAGTGTTCTTGCCTGGAGAATCCCAGGGACAGAGAAGCTTGATGGGCTTCTGTCTATGGGGTCGCACAGAGTCGGACACGACTGACACAACTTAGCAGCAGCAGCAGCATAATGGTCACAGCAACCCTGCGATGGAAGTCCTGTTATCACTCCCAGTCTGTATGTGAAGAAAAGCTTAGGAGGATGACCATGAGGTTTGTTTTCCTCATTTACCTCCCACATGTGTGTATGCATTTCTTTAGTAACATTTGGATGGTGCAAAGCAGGTTTTTATGACCTACTTATTCACCTAGTAAGACATTTTGAGAACCTTCCCCTTTGTTATCAAATCGTCATTGAAAACAGATTTTAAGGTCACTGTAATGTTTAATCTTGTGAAATTTGTTTAACCTGGGGTCTTTTGACCTTGGCACTATTGGCATTTGGGGAGGGAAAATGTTTTGTTTTGGAAGATTGTCTCATCCATTGTAGAATGTTTAGCTTTGTCCCTGCCCTCTACCCACTAGATATCAATACCATCTNAGGTCACTGTAATGTTTAATCTTGTGAAATTTGTTTAACCTGGGGTCTTTTGACCTTGGCACTATTGGCATTTGGGGAGGGAAAATGTTTTGTTTTGGAAGATTGTCTCATCCATTGTAGAATGTTTAGCTTTGTCCCTGCCCTCTACCCACTAGATATCAATACCATCTTCTCCGCCAGCTCAGTTGTGACAACAAAAATGTCCCCAGACATTGCCAAGTTAGTGAACCGGGGGAACATTACCTCCAGTTGAGAACCACTTATTTAACCATATATATTGTAAGCCTTTAAATACAGTATATACCTATGAGTAGGCTCGTTTAAATTTTCTATCTATATGAAAAAGTAGACCTACATCATCTAGAATACATTTTTGAGCTCCTAATTTTAGCTACGTGTTTTTGATTAATGTTTCCAGTAATAGCAGTATTGCTTGAAAGTAAAAAACTTGAACAGCATTATTTGCATTCATATAAGAGTATAATTGCTTGTCTGTCACCAGCATCGTCGGAGCTTTGACCACAGTTGTTTTATTGTAGATGAATTCCATTATCTCCATGTCACTTTCTTAAAAAGTTTGGTCATTGAGGCAGCTATAATACCTTGTGTTATAAATGGAAACTAGAAGTTACTCTCTTGACTTGTTTATGTAGTTTTCTTGATATGTTTTGACATTTTAGAAGGATATATGGAACCAGCTTTCCTACCAGACAGTCATCTTTTTGTGTAGATAAAATCATCCTTTTGTAATAGTGCTATAACCTATAATTGTTAATAGTTGCACTTGCCGTTTTAAGGAGGTGGCATTCATTTGGGAAGAGCACAAATACAAGAGAACAAATCAATAAAAGTTCTTATTTCTTGATAAATTTTGAATCTTACAGTTATTCTTTTTTTGTACAGTTTTTCTCATCATAAATCTCTTGTGGAGAAGTTTAAGAATGATATGACATAGGTGGAGATGTCCTTTATTGGTGACATTACAGTTTCAAATAAATGTATATGCATGATAATATATATATTTCTTGACTCTATATATTAATTGTTGATAATAAAGTTGATACAACTCCTGTTGTAGTGCAGAGTTCTATTTAAAAATTCGTTAGTTGTAATTTTTGAGACCTCAGATTATGTGTTTTGATTGACTTACAGTATAATTTCAATTATGGTGATTATAATTCTCGAGAAAATGTTCTTATAGGAGGAAAGCCTTTATACCTTCAGACCAATGGCTGATGATTGATTTGATTTTATTAACACTTGGTTTTTTTCCTGTGGAAGTTCAAGCTGCTCTTTTAGACAATGAGAGTTTTGTTTTGTTTTTGAGAATGTTAGTGTTCTCTATTTCATCTAGCTTTAAAACATTGGATATTTACTAAAAGGAATTTCTGGTCAGATGTAGTCGATGACAAGAGATCAATGCACCCATTCATCTTATTAAAAATCCTAGAGGTTCAGCTTTCTCGTTGGTGAGTCTAGCTGAGATGAAGGCATCTCCAGAGAGTGAGATGGTAGATTGTCTAGTAGCACTCCACTGGTGATATTTGTCACTGGCTTAACTTGGATTTTGTAAACATCTCATCTCACCCTTCTTGTATATCTACTATTGTTTTGTGGGAAAAAGAAAAAAAAAAAAAAAAGACAAAACTGTATTTTAACAAAGAACTGATAACCAGAAGTAAAATTTTGAGTTCTAGATTCATTAGAACCATAGAAAATATAATGATCTTTCTGTTAACTGCTAAATTCATATGACACTTTTTTTTTTTAAAGTAAAATTCAGGTCTTCATTTATACTGTCACATTGTACATAAAATATACTGATGTGTGAAAGATGTGGTTAGAGTTAAAACAGGATGAAAAATTGGTTATAAATGTATAAATGCCAAACAGTTTTTTCTTGTACAGAAGATTTAAATTATCAGATGAAAAGTATGATATTCTTGTTGGTTATATAATTCTAAGTTAGGTGATGGGGTTTTCTCTATGTACATTGACCCTGTGGTATTAGTAACAAATTGTTAGTTTTTGAGGCAGAAATCTGTAATTACCTTAGTCTGTTGTCCCCAAAGCTACTTTTTCACTTTCAGTTCAAACCTCAGTAAAAATGACCATGATAAGAAATTTATTTTCAGATGTTTTAGAATCCTACAGGATGATCTAAAGGACTTGTCTTTAATTAAAAGTGTTATCCACTTAGTGAAAGTCCATGTTATTTGAGGAATTGATTCTTTTTAAAGAAAAGCTTCAGATTTTCTTGTATGAGTAAATGTCACTCTGTTCATATCTTCGCTTAACTGCAAGTCAGGACTTGTACTGTGCCTCTAGGTTGTCATAGAAACGCAGTTAACTGTCATCTCAACTCAGACTGTTGATGGTTTTATTTGTAGGCTTGCAAGATTATTAAAATTTAACAAAAATTATTGATTTGCTTTTTATTAACATTGGGTTGTTTTCTGTGGAAGTTCAAATTGCATGAAAGTCTTTTTTTTCTGTTAATTTTTTTTTTGCAGTGAAACTCCATATTAAATCTACCTGATTTTTAAAATGTTTTTTATTTAAAATGTGATAAAAAGTCTGCAGCAGTAGAATAGCCTCTGCGAATTGTATTTTTGAATCACTTTCCATTTTCTTTGTTTACAGCAAGCAGAAAACACCTTAAAAAATTCACCTTTAGCCCACTTTTAACTTAACATAAAAGATACCTGTCAGAAAAGCGTGAAATGCTACATCAAGTGCCTAATATTGGAGTTTTCATTTTATTTATGGTTTTTGAAGCCTAGCACGAATGCTTCAGTGAGCTGTGCTGTGAAAGTATTTATTTTTGTATACTTATGTGAGAGAAATTATTTAGTTTCCACTTATGAATAAGACAGGCAAACCTTATTTACAGTAGCTTTATCTAATGGTCCGTGGTTGAGTGCTTTCATGCAAAATAGTCCAGAGGCTAGAATTAACTTTTCACATTGGATGCACATTTGATGTCCAGACTTGAACAACATGTGGCATCTTATTATAAAGACTAACATTCAGGATTCAATTTGTATTTAGCACATTTACTTTAGAATGCACACATCATGCCTTGGCTACACTTAGTGTTAACTTTGTAATGATTTCTCTTTCTCGCTTGTATTAGATATTTAAGTAGAAGTGTTTATTTGTTGCTTTTTGTAATTTTCCTATTTCTAGATTTTTTTAAGACTGGGTTAATTAGCTATTTGATATTTTAACACCCGATCCTTTTTGGACATACAACAACGACATACAACAACTCGTTGTGTTGAGGCGATTATTGTTAGTATGTTTTTAAAGAAAGGTAGGGGTTTTAAGGAACCATGCACATACTACTTCCTTCTGTGGCTACTAGTTCTTGGAGTTATTCTTAAAAAGTTAGTAGGTAGACCATCTCTGGTTTTACCACCCTTTTACTAAATAAACAACTAGTAGCTTGTGTATACTGGAGAAGAAAATTTAAGACAGTTCATCAGTAGACATGGAATATTGATTTTTTTTATTAAACTAGGTTTATTGCTCTTAAAATTTTATTACTCCTCTTGTAGCTAGTCTGCATGATGCCCCCCGGTGATTCTCACCTCTTATTATTCCTGCCTTCATGTCCTCCCCTCCCATTGAATCATGGCTGGTCTGTATGATCAACATACAGGAATACTATGGAAGCGACAGCATGTGACCTCTGAAGCTAAGTCGTATATAACCTTAGGATTCCATCAGTGTGCATTCTCTTGTACTAGTCACTCTGGGGGATGTCTCCTTTGCCATATCCTAAGGACATTGATGCAGCCCTTTGGAGAAGTCCAGAAGAACAGCGACTGAAGCCTCTTGTCAACACCCAGTGCCAACTTACCACCCATTTGAGTGAGCCATCTGGGAAATCATTACTCTAACCCCAGTCAAATCTTCAGATGCCCAACTCACACCTTGCCTGCAACCCCAGAAGAGATCCTGAATCTCAGGCACCTAGTGAAGCCACTTGTGTTTACTCACTGGAACTCCATTAAATAGCACATATTTATTGTTTTAGGGCTTCCCAAGTGGTTCAGTGGTAAAGAATCTACCTGCCAGTGCAGGAGACAGAGATTCGATCCCTGGGTCAGGAAGATCCCCTGGAGAAGGAAATGGTAACCCACTCTAGTATTCTTGCCTAGGAAAGCCCACAGACAGAGGAGCCTGGCAGGTCTACAGTCTATGGGGTCACAAAAGAGTCAGACTGTGACTTAGTGACTAAACAACAGCAGTATTGTTGTATTAAGTCAGGAAATGTTGGAGTAACATCCATCTATCTATAACTAATATACCTGCTAAATAAATACATTTTACATGTTTCCTGTTGATCGCAGTTTATAGTTTTCTGTAGGCATAAAAATCTTGGAGGTGTCTATTGTGATTTGTAGTATAATTTTCATAGGAGTTTGGGGTAGTATATTAAATGAGGCATTGATGTTAGAGGATTCATAACTGAATTTGTATTTTAGCTTTGCTTTCTATCCACTTTGTATCTTAATGACATTACCTAAAATTTCTGATCATCAGTTTTTACTGAAATATCTGTAAAATGGGATAATGATATTTAACTCACCATAATCTTTTTTTTTAAGTCAGAATGAAATGAGATATCCAGTGTTAAGTCTTTAGCATAATGGTTGCTATATCTCATCCTTTCAGTTTATCCAGAAATGAGCTCCTTTCCATGTGAAGCAGGTCTTTGCCCCAGGGATAAAGATTTCTGTAAGCATCTGAGTTCATGGTCTCTGTGATTGTTGATCAGTATTATAATCTTTAAGAAGTCCAGTACTAACAGTCTACAAGTCATTTTTCTTTTATGTACTTTTCTTTTTACTATGATGTGCCTAGGTGTGATTGTCTTCATGTTTATGTTGCTTCAGTTTGCAAAGTTTCTTGATCTTGTGGGTTGATGTCTTATGAGTTTTGGAAAATTCTCAGTTGTTACCTCTGTAGGTATTCTTCCTGTCCCTCCCCTCTCCCATTTTTCTATTTTCCTTACCCTTGTGGGACTATATTGAAAAATGTGAGACCCTTTTCACTGTGTCTCACATATTGCACGTAATTTTTCTGTATTTTCCATCCACAGATTGAAGTTTTGTGTTGAAATCTTTTTATCTATTTCATTCATCTTTTTTAAAAAAACATACTTTATAATAACATAATTATATTAAGGTCCTTTTCTGCTAAATTCAGTATCTAGGTCATCCATGGGTCTGTGTTTTCGTTTTGTTTAACACACTTTTTTTCTCCTTGATGTTTAGTCATTTGGTCCTGTCTTATGGGACACCTGGTAGTTTTTTTTAATTGAATTCTTAGTACCGTAAGTGAAGAATTATAGAAGCCCAGTGGTACTCTTTCTCTAAGGAGCCACCCTTTCCCTTACTGGACAGATAGGCTGGGGGTTGTGTACCTTACTCCAGGCAGGGAATGAATTGAGGCAAAGCTAGACAGAAGTTTTGGGAAGCTCTTTGTGTTTGTGTCCTGGGGACCAGGAGTCCCAAATGCGAGGCTTTGGTGTTCACTAGGACCTCATCTAGTTTTCTTCCTAGCATGTCAAGGCAGCCAGTTCACATTTTTGAGGCAAGCTTTTTTGTCTCCTACCTTATGTAGTTTTGGAAATTAGCAGTTGTCTTTTGGGGAAGAGTGGCTGTGTAACAAACTCCCTTCTTTGCCTCTCTCTTCCACCATCAAGCCTCCAGTCCCCACAAGTACCAGAAAGTGAAAGTGTTAGTCATTCAGTCTTATCAGACTCTTTACAACTCCATGGACTGTAGCCCGCCAGGCTCTTCTATCCATGAAATTCTGAAGCCAAGAATACTGAAGTGGGATCTTCCTGACCCAGGGCTTGAACCTAGGTCTCCTGCATTGCAGGCAGATTCTTTACTATCTTTACTGAGCCACCAAGAAAGCCCAGAAAGTTTGCTGTTTTCCACACTTCCAAGCGTGGCCATCTTTCCAGGCAGAGAGTCTCAGCCTCCTGTTGATAAATGTCTCCAGGAAGAAAATGACTGTAGAATGCCAGCTGGCCTCTCTGTGGTTTCTCCACCACCTTGGAATCACATTTCTAGTTCATACTGCCTCAATAGCCCTTTAATTGATGTCTTAGACTGATTTTGCTCTATATTTCATAAAACATTCCTAGGTATTCTGGGTGGGACCATTGATGTACCTCAGACTACCCAAATGTTAGCTGGAAGGTGAGGACCACAGAGTTATTTTTGAAGGAAATGATGAGTAAACTGTTTTTGTGGACTACTCTTTTGGCCAGTTTTATTCTACCACAGTTGTCACTATGTGTACATTTCCTTCTCATTGTATATTGATGCAATAAAATATTTTTCTGAATCATTGTCATAATTTTTATAACTAATCTTGATTTATTAATTCCTGGCCTTTATAGACAATCTAGATTCTGAACTTTGTAACTGAAGATTAAGGATGTCTTAAGATGCTATATCAACAGTGAAATTGAACATCTAAAGTTAGTCATAACATGTATAAAAGATTCAGAACATTTTAATGCATAAGTAGGTTTATTCAGATGAGAGTCAACAGTGCATATTCTAACATAAACTAAGTAATAATGTCCATTCATTGTTTCTCAGTTATTTAAAATTAATATTAAAATATTTTCATCTGAAGAGTAAATATATACTTTGCTTTATAAAATTTCTGATTTTCTTTCATTTTAATTTTCATAATTTTTCTCAATAAAATGGGATATTCTCAAATCTGACACAAATGCTTGCAATTCTGAAATACAGAATTCGTGTCTTTTGGAAGTTTATTGTATTCCTGTCTCATTGCTGTGTTTTATGTCCATGAGGGTACATTGACAAGTATTTTGCCTGTGTACCTTTTATTGGCTTTTGTCCAAATAGTGGGACAGATAGTTTTGTATTTTCTCGATATGCTGAAGTTGACTTCTGTCACAGAAGGTATATGTAGTCCTCTTTCGAGCTTTCAGATTTATTCTGCCATTGAAGTTGTAGCAGTTGATAGGCCAGTTGGAAAAATGAAACATGAGAATCTTAACCTTTAGCTGTAGTTGTGGTTGTTGACAGTCATTGATGGAACCCACCCCTGGTTCCACCTTACAACATGTGTTTTGAGTCTTTGACTCTTTCAAATATGTCCTTGAGGCTGTCATCTCTGTTTTCCATACAGGAAGAAGAGAGTGAAGAGGAGCCCAAACTGAAGTACGAAAGGCTCTCCAATGGGGTAACTGAAATCCTGCAGAAGGATGCTGCTAGCTGCATGACGGTCCATGACAAGGTAGGGCGGCCTGTAGAGGACGCTTCTGTAACTCGTTTCCGTTGTACGTTTGCTGATACTTTGAGGTCTGGTGCTTTGGGTGGTGGTTTTTCCACAGTAATTGTGTCTTCCTTCCACTCTTCCTCTCTTCTTTCTCACCAGTGAAAAACTGAAACAACAACCAGAGATACTATACCAGTGTATTTGTACACACACACACCACCCATGGCCACACTGTATCAAACAGAAGAGGATGATGGTTGTGAAAGATCTGTAGCAAGTGATTCTCAGAAACTCTGGCACTTAATTCTTCAGATCTTACATAGTAGAGTAGGAAAATGTTAAGATGAGAAATATTCTGGAGCTCATTGCTTTTGTAAGAGTAGAAGAGATTACATTGGAGGCCTTAGGAACCAATAGAAAGGCCCCAAATGATTTTTTATGTATTATATGAATGAATAAATATATTCCACATCTCAGTCTTCATTATAGAAAGGCCCCCCACCACGGGGGGGGAGCTTTGTCAACTTTTTGAGTCCAGACTAAGTACTATACAGGATCCTTACCCCATTATAGACCAAAACAATTCAGGACATAATTGGAATATTAGAAGCAAGGCATTCTGATCATTGCTCCCTTTTCCCCGTGAGCCATATGAGTGAGCCTTGGTACCTCCGCTGAAGGCAGGCACCTGGCTCTGATCCACCTCCTGGCTTTATCCCCTTGTTACTAGTGGTATTGCCTCATCTATCTCCTTGCCTCTACCCAGTTCCCCTTTATTACAGGTTTCATTCTGTTGTAAATAGATTCCTGCTTTCAGCATGCCTACAGGACCTGTGTTTTCTGTCTCGTTTTTCCAGAACCCACTCCTTCAGCCCTGTTTCATCTCTCTACCCTTAAGGCCACATTCTAGAGGCTTTATGTCCGTCCCTGGAACTTGAAGATATTTGGGGCAACACTCTTAATCTTTTTATCCTTCGAGCTTTTGTGTTCATCTTCCCACTAACCCTGTTTTGTGACTTGATGGAGCCCTAATCTCTAATCCATTCTTCTTTTTTGTCTCTGTCAAGTGGTCAGCCATTCTAACTTAAGTTTACCATCAGATTCAATTCTCTGCTCTCAAGGATGCACCCCTGCCACCCGCCTCAGCCCCACCGCCCCAGCTAAGCTCTCAGCTTAAAGTCAGTGCTTTAACAGCAAGGCCACCTGCCATGTGCTGGTACACCTTGTGTGTGAGGTGTACATGCCATTTAAAGGGCTGATATTTATTTGTCCTTCATCGGCTGCTTCATCCCCAATCCGCCTTTTCGGCCACCATCCCTTCACTCTCAGACGATAATGTCATTTCTGTTTTCTTTAAGAGAATGGAAGCTGTCCAGCATGATCAGCCTCAGTTTCTGACTGTTTGCCCAGCTCATCCTTCCCTTCCCGCTTATGGTCCTTTTTGGCCACATCTGTCATTCAGTTCATTTCATCCCTTCTCTCCTAGCGATCCATGCCATATCATGGAACAGACATAACTCTAGCCCCACGTAACCGCTGATCTACTTTCTGATTCTGTAAATGAGTCCATTTTTAATATTTCATGCTTTTGTTGTTGTACAGTCACTGAGTCATCTATGACTTTTTGTACCCCTATGGACTGTAGCACGCCAGGCTCCTCTGTCCTTCACTATCTCCCAGAGTTTGCTCAAATTCATGTCCATTGAGTCAGTGATGCTCTCTAACCATCTCATCCTCTGCCACCCTCTTCGCCTTTTGTCTTCAGTGTTTCCCAGCATCAGGATCTTTTTTCAGTATCTGCTCTTCACATCAGATGGCCAGAGTATTGGAGCTTCAGGTTCAGCATCCCAGTCCATCCAGTGAAGGACTTGCAGTGAAGAGTATTCATTATACAGTGAAGAATATTCAGGGTTGATTTCCTTTAGAATTGACTGGTTTGATTTTCTAGTTGTCCAAAGAGTCTTCTTCAGTACCATAGTTCAAAAGCATCAATTCTTGGGAGCTGGTAGCTCAGTCAATAAAGAATCCACCTGCACTGCAGGAGATCTGAGTTCGATCCCTGCTTGAGAAGATCCTGTGGAGAAGGAAATGGCAACCCACTCCAGTATTCTTGCCTGGAAAATTCCATGGACAGAGGAGCCTGGTGGGCTGCAATCCATGGATTTGCAAGAGTTGGACACGAATTAGTGATTAACCCACGCCTTTCTTTATGGTCCAGCTCTCACATCCATACATGACTACTGGCAAAACCATAACTTTGATTATACAGACCTTTTTCATCAGCGTGCTGTCTTTGCTTTTTAATATGCTGTCTAGGTTTGTCATAACTTTCCTTCAAAAGAGCAAGTGTCTTTTAATTTCACGGCTGCAGTCACCGTCTGCAGTTATTTTGAGGCCTAGGAAAGTAAAATATGTCACCGCTTCCACTTTTTCCCCTTCTGTTTGCCATGAAGTGATAGGATTGGATGTTGTGATCTTAGATTTTTGAATGTTGAGTTTTAAGCCTGCTTTTCAATCTGCTCTTTTCACCCTCATCAAGAGACTCCTTAGTTCCTCTTCACTTTCTGTCATTAGAGTGGTATCATATGAGTATCTGAAGTTATTGATATTTCTCTTGATTGTAGCTTGCGATTCATTCAGCCTGGCATTTCGCATGGTGTACCCTGCATATGAGTTAAATAAGCAGGGTGACAATATAGAACCTTGACGTACTCCTTTCTGAGTTTTGAACCAGTCCATTGTTCCCTGTCGGATTCTAACTGTTGCTTCTTGACCCACATACAGGTTTCTTAGGCAGGTGTGATGGTCTGGTACTCCCATCTCCTGAAGAATTTTCCACAATTTGTTGTGATCCACACAAAGGCTGGGGGGCTCATCTTCCATTGCCATATCTTTTTGCTTTTTCATGCTGTTCATGGGGTTCTTGCAGCAAGAACACTGGGGTAGGTTGTGATTTCCTCCTCCAGTGGACCATGCTTTGTCAGAACTCTTGCCTATGACCCATCCACCTTCTGTGGCCCTGCACAGTGTGGTTCATAGCTTCATTAAGTTACACAAGTCCCTTCACCATGATAAGGCTGTGATCCATGAACTGGGGATCAGTTCAGTTGAGTTCAGTTGCTCTGTAATGCCTGATTCTTTGCGACCTCATGAACTGCAGCACACCAGGCTTCCCTTCCATCACCACCTCCCGGAGCTTGGTCAAACTCACCTTCATCGAGTCAGCAACGCTATCCAACCATCTCATCCTCTGTCATCCCCTTCTCCTTCTGCCTTCAGTCTTGCCCAGCATCAGGGTCTTTTCCAATGAGTCAGTTCTTCACATCAGGTGGCCAAAGTATTGGAGCTTCAGCTTCAAAATCAGTCCTTCCAGTGAACATTCAGGACTGATTTCCTTAAGGATGGACTGGTTGGATCTCCTTGCAGTTCAAGGGACTCTCAAGAGTCTTCTCCAACACCACAGTTCAAAAGCATCAATTCTTTGGCACTCAGCTTTCTTTATAGTCCAGCTCTCCGATGACTGGACTGGAAAAACCATAGCTTTGACTAGATGGACCTTGTTGGCAAATAATATCTCTGGTTTTTAATATGCTGTCTAGGTTGGTTGTAACTTTTCTTCCAAGAAACAAGCGTCTTTTAATTTCATGGCTGCAGTCACCATCTGCAGTGATTTTGGAGCCCCCCAAAATAAAGTCTGTCACTGTTTCCACTCCCAAGATTTGGTCCATTGGTCACTTGTTTTCTAAATATTTACTTTTGTTGATTTAATTTCATGATTTCTGTGGGCACTTCCACCCTGATGCTCTCTAGATTAGTGTGCTTGTTTGTTTAACACCGCTTACACAGCTATACCTTCGGTTCTATTTTCACGGGTAACTCACCATGGCCATAGTGAACTCATTTTTTTTTTTTTCTCTTCCTTCCTTTGCATTTGTTCTTTTGGTTTCTCTGCCCCATTTGGTGGCAGCACCTAAGGCAAAACTGGCTCTCCCTTTCCACCCAGTCATTCCCTACGTCCTGTTGGTTTTCTCACCACCCCTGCCCTTGCTGAGGTCTTCCACTTCTCCCTATACTCGTGTATCTCTTATTTATTATTATTGTTATTATTTTATTTGCTTTTAACTCTTTTGCCACCTAGTTGCCAGAGTGCTCTGTGGAAAATATCAGTTCTGCCACTCCGGTCTGATTTTCCTCATCTGCTGAAGTCTGAGCTCCTTCATGTGGTATTTATGGCCCTCTGAGATCTTGCCTCCTTGTGTAATTGGCCTGATGTCTGAACACTTTTCTGCCACAAGTGTAGTGCTCTGGCAGCAACCACGGGCTCTTCTTACAACATCTCTTCTGCCTGAATTCTAGTCCAAAGTCACCTGCTTGAATCCACACTCATCCTGAGCCAAGGAGCTTTTAGTTCAGGCATTTGTCATTTCTCCCCTGAACTAATGAAAGTGCCACGAACCAATCTATTTTCCTTCAGATTTGATTTCATCCTAATCCATTTATAACATTTTCTACTGAAATAATCGTCCAGGTCTGATTGTCTGTTTCTCCATCCTGGAATTCTGTATTGGCTTCCTGATGTCTTCATGATTTGGATACCC
>SJYA01000626.1:631796-645533 GCA_006410615.1 Neotragus moschatus | reverse complement strand
TACCCCCGCCTACCCCCCCCCCCCCCGCCCCCAACCAACTTTGCTACCTTTCATTCTTCCATAATTATTCAGAAGCCTTCTATTAACTAACCTTGTCAGTCTTATTACCCGCCTCCTCCCCTGGGTGCTTCTACCATATAAAACTACTTGTAATTTTTTGACTTGGTCTTGCTTTTTCTGTGACCACATGCCTTTGTACAAATTGTATCCTTACTGCCTCAAATGGTCTTTACCACAGGCCTTCCCTCTCTGCCTTAGTTTCTGCTGTCTAGCTTCTCCTTCAAAGTTGACCCTTGAACAGTATGGGTTTAGACTGGTTCAGGTCTACTTATGCACAGATATTATTTTCCAAATAGTAAGTACTGAAGTACTACACAGTCCCTGGTTGGTTGAATCTGAGGTTGTGGAACCCCTGATCTGAAGGAGCCATGGGTCTGCAGGACCAACTATAAATTATATGCAGATTCTCAACTACAGGGAGAGTTGGTGCCCTGACACCTGCTCCCCTATACCACTGTCTAAAGACCAACTGTCTACTGTTGAAAAAAATCTGTGTGTAAATGGATCCTCCCTGTTCAAACCGATGTTGTTCAAGAGTCAATTTTACTTGCATTTTAAGGATACTCTTTAAATTTAATTTTAATTAATTTTTTATGTCTGTCTGTTATTGTACCTTCATCCTTTTAATTCTTACTTATTGTCTAAACATATTGTAGGTGTTTTGTGTATGTGTGCTGAATAAACCACAAAATGGATGAAAAGGAGAACAAAGTTCCTCTCCAGAGATCAAGTTTCATTAACACCATACTTAATCCAACTTGCCAAGGAGCCTGACAGTGGGAACTGTAATCAGACTAAGTTTGAGAATATGCCCCCAATTTTTTTTAAAAATATGGACCATTCTTTAAAGTGTTTATTGAATTTGTTATAGTACTGCTTCTGTTTTACATTTCAGTTTTTTGACCCGAAGGCATGTGGGATCTTAACTCCCTGACCAGGGATCAAACCTACGCCTCCAGCATTGAAAGGTTCAGTCTTAACTACTGGACCACTAGGGAAGTCCTGAGTACATGGACTCTCGATCTGAGGCCCCTGTCTCTATTTACCAGGTTTCTGATCCAGTTGAGGGTAGTTGAGCTCTTAATTCCTATTCTAGCTCTGCTGTTCATTAACTGTCTCTGGGGAAGTCACATCAACTCCCAGAACTTATTTCCTCCTGTGTAATTGAAGGGACTCCCTGCTCTAGTGTTTTGAATACCATGAAGCACTAGGTGAAACATAGATATTATTATACAGCTGACCACATCTGAAACATGCTGCTTATTTCTTTTGTAGTGTCCAAAAGACTGTTTATTACTTCTACTTGTTTGCTTAACAAAAAGTCTAATTATTCAGAGTGAAAGCAGTTATGTTAGTGGATGCTTCAGAAGGATTGGATGCCCAAGTGAAAGTTTATGAGTCAAATTTCTGAGTTTAAATCTGAAAGGAGCTAATTAATTTATTCTTTGCCCATGCTGGATTTTAAGTTTGCTAAGGTTAAAAGGTAAAAAAAAAAATTGGTAGTTACAAAAGTGCAAAGCTTTTCATGTCTGGAAGGAGGATCATATTTAAAAGATTTATATTGTTTGTGATTTGTGGCCAATCATGCATTTTTTAACCTGTATTTCAAATAATCAAAATCACTAGCACATGAAAGTATGACTCATTAATAGCTTTTAATGTTTAAATTTTTAAAGAACTATACAATTACCATATCAAATTTGATTGTTTTAAGAGCACATAGTTATTTCTTTCTAAAAGAAAGCAACAATAGTTTGTCTAATCCAAAGGAGGAAATGTTTTTCTAAGCAAAAAGTAGCTTGTCATAAAAACTGGTCCATTTTGTCCCCCAGAGATCTGCTAAAGTAATTATAGTTTTAGGTTGAAACTGTAACATTAAAATAATTATTTTATATTTCCTATCTTAAACATTAAACAAAAGAAATTAGTGATTTTGAAAAATAAGAAAGGGGAAAGAATTCCTATTTGGATAAAGTACTCTGCACAGAACCTTTAAAATTTTGACAAAATATAATTGGAAGTTCAAGAATGGCCTTCAAAGAGGTATCAGAGAGTGACCCACTATTAAAATATTTTAAGGATCCAAGCCCCTTAGTTTTTAGCAACCTATCAATAAATACAGTATTTATGAGGAGAGTCAGTACCATCAAGCACTTGGGTGTAGTGTGCTTTAAAACCCATTCTTGGACCACAGATGCCTCAGAATGAAGTATCATTTGTTCGTAGCTAGTATTACGTGGTGTTTTTCTCTTCAGATATTGTTGGAGTGTCGTTACAGAGAGAAAAATCACAGTCCTGAGTCCTCTAGTTCTGATTAGAATGTTCTTTTGCTTGGGAGGAAACAGCCCTGTTTGGTTTAAATATTCAGGCTCCTCTCCCCGCAGAGTTGCCTCTTTCCCCTTCTCTTCCAGGGCCCGGCATCCTGTTTTCACGAGGCCCGCTGTCTGCCCTGGATGAGTAATCGGCCTGGCACCTGGTGCATTCAGGCAGGCCTGTGCAGCGGAATCGTCACACCTAGTTATGTCTGCACACCTGATGTTTTATTAACCAGTATTGATTTTTTACCCGGGGGACTTTTTTTTTTTCTTTCTGAAAAAAGGCAACCTTGCAGGAGTGAAAGGCATTGCAGGGGCTGAATTTCTAATGAACCCCTTCTTTTCCTTTTTGTGACTCTTTAATGTGGCTTCATATTTTAAGCACCCGATCTGAAATTTCATTTTCAGCAATTCCATTTCAAGAAATCCTTTTAAATCTTGACTTTCCGTAAGGTTATTTTTTCAAGATGGTGCTGCTTGACTGAAACGCTCAGTAGTGCCTATAAATCTGAGCATTTTGTTCTAGGTTGCGATGAGGCAGGCTCACATGCAATGAAATACAGAGAATTTGGAACTCTTTGAGGACTGCTTAGAGAAATAAAAGGCAAGCTAAACCTCATGTCTTATTTCAGGTAGTTCCTAAAGTTTCTTCTCGTTTCTTTAGGGTTAGTTCAAAGAATTAAGTAGCTGTGGGAGTGATGAACTAGTGTTTTGTGTCACGTTATGAATATGTAGATCAGCAGTTATTTGTGAGACAGAAAAGAATTTTTTTTCTTTTTTGCATTTGAAAATGAACATTGGCAATAGCATTTACTTTTAGTGAGGTGTTCTAATGATGATAGTATAAGTACATCAGAATTTTTGCATCTCTCAATGTGGCATGGATTTTCCTTTCTACAAAAGAATACTTTGTGGTGTGTGCATGTCTGTGTGTGTGTGTGTGTGTTTGTTGAACTTAAATGATAGCCCAGATTTACACATTTGCCATAAATGAAGGGGAATTTCTTAATCATTCTCTTCAGACGCTGAGTTCAACCGTAGGTTGATCGTGCTTTCACAAATACCTTTTAATTTGCTGCCTCAGTCCATCAGGCTTTGTGTACAGACCGCATGCACACCAATAGTTGTCAGCAGATGGAGGTCCTCATGAGTCATTCTGACAGCTAGCTTGCACGATCACAATAAAGTAGGCCCTGTCCTGCGATTTCCTCGAAGCTGGAAACAAGCCTTCTGGAAGGAATGTGTATCTTCCACAGCATTGCATATCACTTACACATTAAGTGTCTTGACTTTGCAGATGGTTTAATTGCTAATTGTATGGATGGTCCATTAAGAAACTGACCCCTCTACCTCTCTGTTCTTCTTACAGTTCTTGGCACTGGGCACACATTATGGCAAGGTTTATTTACTTGATGTCCAGGGGAACATCACTCAGAAGTTTGATATAGTAAGTATCCAGTATAAAATAATGTGTGAACTGAATTTCATGCTAAAATTTGTGCTTTGAAATATTTGTTTTAGCCATTTGTTTTAAGAGCATAAAGAAAGGGTCATTATCAGTTAAATCAAGAGTGCTAAGAGCTCTACTCTGAACTTTACAGCCCATGCTAAAAATTTTAAAGGTGAACTTACAAAGAGAGAGGTCTATTTATAGGTATACACATACACACATTATGTATTTTCATTGGTATCTTCTATATAAAATCCTTTTAAAAATGTATTTTTTGTGAATCTGTTTAATTGCAGATCTTTAGGTAATTGTAGCCATCTATTTGGTTTTAAGTGGAACATTTAAAATACCCCTATGTGTGTTCCTTTTAAATTGTAACAATGTGGGATGTCTAGGTGGATTGTTACTAAAAGAAAAAGTATTACTTTTATTGGTGATTCATGGTGCTGATTTACATAGCTGGGGGTTGGAGGGGTGGAGACATTGTGGAATCCTTGAAGTGTGAAGCCCCTCATTTGATGACTAATGTTAGTTGTAAGAACATGCACCATCATCTTCTCCAGATGCCAAATGTAATTGAAAACTGATTGATCACCTTGATGGTTCAGTTTATCTCTTCTAAATACATAAAGCTAATATTTTATGTGAATGTTTTGAGGGTTGAACTCTTAGGGAATTATATTGATTGAAAGAGAAGAGCCAGGCTTTTTATTTCTTTAACGGTGATTTGGAATCACCGTGGATGAAAGCAGTGTTGAATTTGAAGCTTCATTTTGGTGTTTAAGATGGGCCTTGAAAGTATCAAGTGTCCAAGGCTGTGAGAATATGAACCTTTGGGATTAAAAAGGTGATCATTTTGGGAGCAGATATTCCTTTTGTGAAGAAAGACTCAGGACTTGTTGAAAGATTCATCGTGAGGAATTGGTATAATTTACAAAGGAGACAGTTTCTAAAGATGACACATTGTATATGAAAGGTTTCAGGGTGCTTTGTTTTGCTTTAAGGAAAGAGAACCGCAAATAATGAAGGAATCCTTGGAATTTTTGGAATAGTCCAGGGAGAGAAATATGCATTCTAATCACTGATCCCATCAGGCAAATGGTGGGTTCTTGTTTTGCTTCACCGTCTCTTTCAGACAAGAGGAATATACCTTTATTTTTTGTTTGGCTACAAAACACAGCATTTGGGATCTTAGTTCCCCTACCATGAATCGAACCTGTGCTCCCTGCATTGAAAGTGCAGGGTCTTAACCATTGAACCACCAGAGAAGTCCAAGGGGGACATACTGTTGACCTTTTCTCTTCTCCCTACTTGACTCTGGATACCCATTTTGATGATTTAAACAAGCATTTGGTCTTTCCATTGTTGTTGTTCAGTTGCCCACATAGACCTGTGTGGTATAGGACCTAGCCTCTTTGTGACCNTTACTATATGATCCAGCTATTTCAGGAAATGAAAGGCATATGCTAATCTGAAGGCTTGTGCATGAATGTCCATATAGTATTTTGTTTATAATAGCTCTATAGTGGGTCTGTGTGTCCATCTCTAGTGAACAGATAAACAGAATGTGATACATCCACATGATGGCCTTCTATTCATTCACAGAAAGGAATGAACATTTGAGACACACTACAACATGGATGGATCTCAAATCTATTGTGTTAAGTTAAAGATACCATACTCAAAAGACTACATACCATATTGTTTGTTCAGTTGCTAAGTCATACCCAAGTCTTTGAAAACACATATTATATGGCTGTGTTTATATAAAATTCTAGAAAATACAAGCAAATCTATAGTGACAGAAAGCAGATCAGTGATTGCCTGGAGAAGGGCAGAGAAATGGTATTGTTGCAGGAGGGGGCACCCCTTCCAGGGCCTAAAATGGGGCTCTTATCTAACACTTGGAATTGAATTGTCCAAGGAGACACATGTGCTGAGAATGCAAGAGACTGCATTGGCAAGGGGTGCGTGAGAAGAGGGTAAGGGAACCCAGGAGGACTACTCTGTCACGTGGCGCACAGTCTGTGGTTTTGTGGTGATGGGATTAGTTTGCAGATTGTGGCCTGTCATTTTGATGCAGGGCCCTTCCTGGTGGCGCATTCGTTGCTCAGCCAACATGGATGCCAAACGAGAAGAATTCTGGGGGGTGGGAGGACACATGGCATCTCCTTTTGACTTTTCCCGAATTCTTCCAGTTGGTGGTGGCTTTTTAGTTCCATCTTCCTTACCAAGACTTTGTCATAAAGTAACTGATGCAATGGTTCCTGGCCAGGGTGGGTGATTTCAGTCAGCATGTTTCCCCTAACAGTATATGGGATTATAAAAGTAGTAAAGAAACCTAAATGTCCATCAAAAGAGGAATGGATAGAAAAGCTGTGGTACATATATACAATAGAATATCACTCAGGTATAAAAAGAACAACGTAATGCCACTTGCAGTGATATGGATGGATCTAGAGATTATCATACTAAGTGAAGTAAGTTAGAGAAAGACAAACATCACATGATACTGCTTGTATGTGGAATCTAAAATAAGTGGCACGAATGAACTTATTTACAAAACAGGAATAAAGTCATGAATATAGAAGACAAACTTACAGTTACCAGGGGAGGGGAAGGAGGCAGGGAGAGAGAAATTGGGAGACTGGGATTGACATATATACTTGTTTAGCTGCTAAGTCGTTTTTGACTCCTTTGTGACTCCATGGAGCCTGCCAGGCTCCTCCCTCCATGGGATTTCCTGGGCAGGAATACTGGAGTTTGTTGTCATTTCCTTCTCCAGGGGATCTTCATGACCCAGGGACTGAACCCATGTTTCCTGCATTGGCATGTGAATTCTTTACCACTGAACCACCAGGAAAGCCTGAAAATCCACTACTATATATAAAATACATAACTAATAAGGACCAACTGTATAGTACAGGGAACTATATGCAATAATCTGTAATGACCTATATGGGAAAGAACCTGCAAAAGAGTGAATATTTGTATAACTGATATACTTTGTAGTACAGCAGAAACAAATGCAACATTATAAATCAACTCTATTATGAAATTTTTAAAAATGTAGAAAAATCTCAAAAGTGGCTTTAAGAAACTTTCAGGGCTGTACATTCATTATANCAAAAGAGTGAATATTTGTATAACTGATATACTTTGTAGTACAGCAGAAACAAATGCAACATTATAAATCAACTCTATTATGAAATTTTTAAAAATGTAGAAAAATCTCAAAAGTGGCTTTAAGAAACTTTCAGGGCTGTACATTCATTATATTGATTGTGGCAAAGGTTTCGCTAGTATATATTTATGTCACAACTTTGCCAAATTTAAATATATACAGTTTGCTGTATGTCAGTTACATCTCAGTAAACCTGTTTTTTAAAAATAAAAATGGCAAACTATAGAAAGAATAAAATGTTCCCAGTGGTGTTATCTACACTTCAGAATGTTAAGTGCATCTATGTAACTGATGGGTATTCTTTAAGGTGCTTGATAGTATAAATGACACCATACAGAGTGGGATCTAAATTATCTAATTTTTGGCTTCTTTGGCTTTTCTTTAGGTTATGAGTCAAAGGGGAAAATTAAGAAAAAAAATTATCTAACATTTTCCTTGTTTCTTAAGTTGAAGTAAGTTGATTTGTAATATTGTGTTAGTTCCAGGCGTATAGCATAGTGATTCAGTAGTATTTTCACAGATTATCTTCCATTATAGGTTATTACTAGATAATAAGTACAGTCCCCTGTGCTGTGTGGCATATTCTTGTTGCTTATCTGTTTCATCTGTAGTAATTTATATCTGTTAATCTCAAACCCCTAATGTGTCCCTTTCCTGCTCAGTCTCCTTTTAATCAACCATGACTTTGTTTTCTGTGTCCGTGAGTCTGTTTCTGTTTTGCACATACATTCATTTGTATTGTTTTTTTAGATTCTACATGAAAGTGATATCATATAGTATTTGTCTTTGTCAGACTTATTTCACTAAGCATAATATTCTCTTGGTCCATCAACGTTGCTTTAGATGGCAGTGTTTCATTTTTTTATGACTGAGTAATATTCCATTGTGTGTGTGTGTGTGTGTGTGTGTGTGTGTGTGTGTGTGTGTTTACCAACCACCTCTTCTTAATCAGATTTGCTGTTGATGGGCACTTGGGTTGTTTCCATGTCATGTCTATTGCAAGTAGTGCTGATATGAGCCTTGAGGTGCATCTGTCTTTTCAAATTAGTATTTTCTGTTTTTCTGGAAATATACCCAGGAGTGGAGTTGCTGGATCATATGGTAATTCTGTTTTTATTTTTTTAAGTAACCTTCATTTGTTTTCCACAGTGGTTGCACCAAATTACATTCTCACTGGCAGCGTAGGAGGGTCCCCTTTTCTCCATATGCTTAGCAACATGTGCAGTTTTAGACTTTTTGATGATAGCCGTTTTGATAGGTACAAAGTGGTGCCTTGTTGTTTTAATTTGCATTTCTCTAATATTTAGTGATGTTGAGCATCTTTTCACATGCCTGTTAGCCATCTGAATGTCTTCTTTGGAGGTCCAGTGGCATCCTTCATTAGTGTGTGGTTACTTATACAGTATTTTCTTTGTTTCTGACCAATGAAATATGGTTGGGGAAAATGCCAGAAATTCAGTGCACATGTGAAATGGAAGAATTTTCCCAGTATTGCCAATATCTTTTTTTCTATTTTGGTTCTGTATTTGCACAAGTAATCCATTTTCTATATTGTAGATCCCTTTTAGGGGAAGCTCTGCCTTTTATAGAATTGATACACTAACTCAGAATGGAATAACTGAATAAGTTAGGATTTGTTTTAGGTTCCCCCATAGCATGGGTGCTCTATTTTAGACAGAAAAAATGGGTTTGTTTGAAATAATGAAATGAGCAAATTCTGTACCGAATATCTCATTTGGGTACATCTGCCTTGTTAGCTGAAAGTCTTCCAGAATTTCATTCGGTTTTCTGGAGGAATTGAGTTTCATCTCAGAGGGAGAGAATTAAATACAGTTAGGTAGTCTGAACATTTGACTGCATTTTACTGTAGTGTATAAAAGTTAATATATTAGTCAGGGAACTTGGGTAGCTCAGTGACAGAAATCCATCTCAGCCAGGCTTAACTGTCCGTGGGATTTACTGGCTTTCTTGTAAGTCAAGTAGGGCTGAAGTGGTGGGTCTTTGGGATCTGCATAGCATCTTAGTAGAGCAATATTCACTTCTGGGATAGGTTTTTTTTTGTCTGGTGGGCACCATGGTCAGCCCACAGTTCAAGAATGATGATGCCTCAGAACTATAATCCTCATAAACAAGGTAGGACTCCATCAGTGACTATGGGTAAAACCTACCAGGAAGGACTTTGACGAGTCTGGCTGGTTTGTATTCTTCTACCTGAATTAGTCGCTATTGATTGTTTAGGCTAGGCCTGAGTTGAAAGCAGGAATTGGGAGAGGGGAAGGGGCGGCTAAATTGCATTCTAATGATATAGAATGTATTTATCAATTAAAAAAAAAAAACAGGTGTAAAACTGCCTGGAGCCAACTTTTCAGTGCCCTATATATCTAAAGAACGATGCTAAATCTAGGAGAGAGAGAGGGATAAACATTCTTAGGTGGGCTGGAGAATCTTGTGACTGATCTTTCTTTTGAACAAATCCTTTGAGATGAAGTCACCAGGGCAGACACTATGGACATCTTTTAAAAAGTAATTTTACTGAATTGTAGTTGAGTTTGGGGCTTCCCGTGAGACTCAGTGGTAAAGAATCTGCCTGCCAAGCAGGAGATGCAGGTTTGATCCCTGGGTTGGGAAGATCCTCCAGTGAAGGAAATAGCAACCCACTCCAGCATTCTTGTCTGGGAAATCCCATGGACAGAGGAGCCTGTTGGGCTACAGTCCATGGGGTTGCAAAAGTTGGACATGACTTAGCGACTAGGCAACAACAACAAGTAGTTTATATGCAATGCTGTATTAGCTTCTGGTGTGCAGCAAAGTGAATCGGTTTTATATCTACATATAGTCATTCTTCAGATTCTTTTCCCATGTAGGTCATTACAGAGTATTCAATGGAGTTTCCTGTGCTATATATACTATGAACATTTTTAAGGTTCGTTGAGTATTTCATTGCACTTGTTGCTGCTAAGTCACTTCAGTCGTGTCTGACTCTGTGCGACCCCATAGACGGCAGCCCACCAGGCTCCCTCAACTCTGGGATTCTCCAGGTAAGAACACTGGAGTGGGTTGCCACTTCTTTCTCCAATGGATGAAAGTGAAGTGAAGGGGAAGTCGCTCAGTCATGCCCGACTCTTAGCGACCTCATGGACTTCAGCCTCCCAGGCTCCTCCGTCCATGGGATTTTCCAGGCAAGAGTACTGGAGTGAGGTGCCATTGCCTTCTCCTTTCATTGCACTTAAGTTGTACCAATTACATTCCCACCAGCACTGGGTGATATGTTGGTATATCTCATCAGGTTGCATTGACTATCATCATTCAAACATTCTCTGCCACTTACATTTCTAGAGAATGGAAATTAATTGATCTCAGGTGTATATATTTTTTTGGTTACTAATGAGGCCATGTACTCTTTTGAGAATTGTTAGTTCCTATACTTTGTCACTATGGAGGTAAATTTCTCAATTGATTCGTAATTAAAAAGTTCATTGTTATCAAGCAGGAATAACAGCATTGATCTGGGCAACTCATGTGATGTCTCAAAATGAGAAGTCACCAACAAGTCAAATTTAATAACTTGCAAATAAATCTTTCATTAGCTTGAGTGGGTTATTTTACCTTTCCTTCACTTTCTTTATAAAATGTAGAGGATAGTCACTCCCCTGATTTATGTGACTATTTTAAAGATTTTTTGTAAAATAATGTGTTGTAAAATTTGTAGTGTGAGGATCAGTCACTGATAGCCCTTAAGAGGAATAGGGTCAAGTCACAAGATTGAGTGCATGACATTTAGACACTTTCTGAATTTAGGACACTTTCTGAAGGAGAGCTGTTACTTTTGAATTCATTTATATGGCTGGCTTTCACTCTGTTCTCGAGAACAGGCAAACATGGGCGAGAGGGAGGAAGGGAAGGAGTGGGGGAGGCAGGGAGAAAAAGAAAGAGAAAGAAGGGAAGACACTCTTGCTCTTATCCACTAATTTGCTTCTCACTCTGTCAGATCCCTTTTTTATTTGGGGAGCAGGCATCTTTCATCATTGGGCTCAAGTAGGCTTACTTCCTTGAAGTTTTAAGAACATGTTTACTTACATAACTTGGTTCTGCAAATGGATCCCAGTGCAGCTCTAGTGAGTTGACTTCAGGAGTTTCTTTTCAGTGTAGAGACATTGCAATGTGGTCTCCAAGATGCTTCTTTCAAGAACTGTTGAGAGGTGCCAGNTAGTGGGTCTGTGTGTCCATCTCTAGTGAACAGATAAACAGAATGTGATACATCCACATGATGGCCTTCTGTTCATTCACAGAAAGGAATGAACATTTGAGACACACTACAACATGGATGGATCTCAAATCTATCGTGTTAAGTTAAAGATACCATACTCAAAAGACTACATACCATATTGTTGTTTGTTCAGTTGCTAAGTCATACCCAAGTATTTGAAAACACATATTATATGGCTGTGTTTATATAAAATTCTAGAAAATACAAGCAAATCTATAGTGACAGAAAGCAGATCAGTGATTGCCTGGAGAAGGGCAGAGAAATGGTATTGTTGCAGGAGGGGGCACCCCTTCCAGGGCCTAAAATGGGGCTCTTATCTAACACTTGGAATTGAATTGTCCAAGGAGACACATGTGCTGAGAATGCAAGAGACTGCATTGGCAAGGGGTGCGTGAGAAGAGGGTAAGGGAACCCAGGAGGACTACTCTGTCACGTGGCGCACAGTCTGTGGTTTTGTGGTGATGGGATTAGTTTGCAGATTGTGGCCTGTCATTTTGATGCAGGGCCCTTCCTGGTGGCGCATTCGTTGCTCAGCCAACATGGATGCCAAACGAGAAGAATTCTGGGGGGTGGGAGGACACATGGCATCTCCTTTTGACCTTTCCCGAATTCTTCCAGTTGGTGGTGGCTTTTTAGTTCCATCTTCCTTACCAGGACTTTGTCATAAAGTAACTGATGCAATGGTTCCTGGCCAGGATGGGTGATTTCAGTCAGCATGTTTCCCCTAACAGTATGTGGGATTATAAAAGTAGTAAAGAAACCTAAATGTCCATCCAAAGAGGAATGGATAGAAAAGCTGTGGTACATATATACAATGGAATATCACTCAGGTATAAAAAGAACAATGTAATGCCACTTGCAGTGATATGCATGGATCTAGAGATTTTCATACTAAGTGAAGTAAGTTAGAGAAAGACAAACATCACATGATACTGCTTGTATGTGGAATCTAAAATAAGTGGCACGAATGAACTTATTTACAAAACAGGAATAAAGTCATGAATATAGAAGACAAACTTACAGTTACCAGGGGAGGGGAAGGAGGCAGGGAGAGAGAAATTGGGAGACTGGGATTGCCATATATACTTGTTTAGCTGCTAAGTCGTTTCTGACTCCTTTGTGACTCCATGGAGCCTGCCAGGCTCCTCCCTCCATGGGATTTCCTGGGCAGGAATACTGGAGTTTGTTGTCATTTCCTTCTCCAGGGGATCTTCATGACCCAGGGACTGAACCCATGTTTCCTTCATTGGCATGTGAATTCTTTACCACTGAACCACCAGGAAAGCCTGAAAATCCACTACTATATATAAAATACATAACTAATAAGGACCAACTGTATAATACAGGGAACTATATGCAATAATCTGTAATGACCTATATGGGAAAGAACCTACAAAAGAGTGAATATTTGTATAACTGATATACTTTGTAGTACAGCAGAAACAAATGCAACATTATAAATCAACTCTATTATGAAATTTTTAAAAATGTAGAAAAATCTCAAAAGTGGCTTTAAGAAACTTTCAGGGCTGTACATTCATTATATTGATTGTGGCAAAGGTNACACACCCCTGACATCTAGGACAATGCCTTGCAGGTGAACTAAGAGAAATGTGGACCAAAAGGCTGTTTTTGCCTTTTATCGAAGTTATGTTTTAATTGGTGCCAAGATCGTGACTCTATCTTGGTTACATGGTGTGTGCAAGCCAGCCTCCTCCTCCTCTTGTGGCAGGGAATGTGGCTGGCATGGGCAGAAGATGAAGTTTAACAAAAGGAAAGCAGCTCTAGGAATCAGCAGTGTGCTGGCTTCTTAGGAAGCAATCCCTTCCAAATCCTCCCTGTGCTTTTAAAGGTTGTTAGGATTTAGAAAACGAACATGTATCTAGTAAGTCTTCTGCAGTGGTAAGGCCATTCGTGCCCCCACTGTGCTGAGGTTGTGTGTCCAGCGGGTGAACCCTGAGCCTGTCGGGAGCCAGCCACATGCATCTGTCGCCACACGGTGGGAACAGTAGTGGGCCTTGAGGGGTCAGAGGAGGTTGCAGATGGTCCTTGTAAGTTGCCAGCATCCAAGGCACACCCAGTGTGCTCTTGTCGGGGGAGTGGTTAAGAATTCTTGTTGGAGAATATTTTTCAAAAGTCAGGAAAAATATTTTTAGGAATATTTTTGTGAACAGCAGGACTGATTTATCAGCAGTCTTATTAATGCAGAGAATTTAACCTTAAGTGTTCACATAAAACAGTGATAACAGTAGATGGACAAAATTCTTTTCAAGCAGGGTAACTCTTGTTCAAAACTGTTTCTCATTCTCAGATGATTTTTATTTCTTTTGGATGATGTTCAGGATATCAGAGTTAAAGAGTTGATTATCTAAAAGGATAATTTGGTTATTTGATCATTAGAATTGAAGTTACATTTAGGTGGAGAACTAGAGATAATATATATTTTTTTCCTATCAAAACA
>SJYA01000626.1:596823-626465 GCA_006410615.1 Neotragus moschatus | reverse complement strand
TGTGTGTGTGTGTGTGTGTGTGTGTGTTTTAACCTATTTTATATATGGTAGTATGTGTATGTTAATCCCAGACCCCTAATTTACCCTACCCTCCTTTCCCCTTTGGTGACCCTAAGTTTGTTTCATATGTCTGTAAGTCTGTTTGTGTTTCCTGAATAAGTTCATTTGTATGTGTGCGTGCATCAGTCAGTTCAATCAGTCAGTCGTGTCCGACTCTTGGTGACTCCACGTACTGCAGCACGCTAACTTCCCTGTCCATCAACAACTCCCAGAGCTTGCTCAGTCTCACGTCCATCAAGTCAGTGATGCCATCTGACCATCTCATCCTCTGTTGTCCCCTTCTCATCCTGCCTTCAGTCTTTCCCAGCATCAGAGTCTTTTCCAATGAAAAGTATTGCATCAGTTGANGTCGTGTCCGACTCTTGGTGACTCCACGTACTGTAGCACGCTAACTTCCCTGTCCATCAACAACTCCCAGAGCTTGCTCAGTCTCACGTCCATCAAGTCAGTGATGCCATCTGACCATCTCATCCTCTGTTGTCCCCTTCTCATCCTGCCTTCAGTCTTTCCCAGCATCAGAGTCTTTTCCAATGAAAAGTATTGCATCAGTTGACCAAAGTATTGGAGCTTAAGCTTCAGCATCAGTCCTTCCAATAAATATTTAGGACTGATTTCCTTTAGGATGGACTGGTTGGCTCTCCTTGCAGTCCAAGGGACTTTCAAGAGTCTTCTTCAACACCACAGTTCAAAAGCATCAATTCTTCAGTGCTCAGCTTTCTTTATAGTCCAACTCTCACATCCATCCATAACTACTGGAAAAACCATGGCTTTGATTAGATGGACCTTTGTTGACAAAATAACGTCTCTGCTTTTTAATAGGCTGTCTAGGTTGGTCATAGCTTTTCTTCCAAGGAGCAAGCATCTTTTAATTTCATGGCTGCAATCACCATTTGCAGTGATTTTAGAGCCCTCAAATATATAAAGTCTTTCACTGTTTCCATTGTTTAACCATCTATTTGCCGTGACGTGATGGGACCAGATGCCATGGTCTTAGTATTCTGATTGTTAAGTTTTAAGCCAACTTTTTCACAGTGGTGTCATCTGCATATCTGAGGTTATTGATTTCTCCCAGCATTGTTGATTCCAGGTTTTGTTTCCTCCAGCTCAGCGTTTCTCATTATGTACTCTGCATGTAAGTGAAATAAGCAAGTTGACAGTATATATCAATATATATTTTTTATCAATATATAATAATATGTAAATATATATAATCTATGTATATTTTTATATATTAACACACAATATTTAAATCTCACCTATGATATCATATGATATAGCTTTACTTCATCCCCTCTGCTTCATTGAGATATAATTGACTTAATGCACAAATTTAAAGTGTACCATGTTATGCTTTGATATGTGACTTGATACCTATGTATGTTGTGAAGTGTTACCACAGTAAGATTAGTTAACACATCCTTCACCTCACTTCATTGCTGTTTTGTTGTCCTTGTCATGATGAGAACATTAAAGCACTATTCTCACAGCAGTTTTCAAGTGTATAATGCAATATTGTTACCCGCAGTCACCATGCTGTACATGAGATCCCTGGAACTAACTTATCTTGTAACTAAAAGTTTATACCCTTTGACTACCATTTCCACATTTTCCTACCCACTGGCCCCTGCAACCACTGTTTTATTCTATTTCTATGAGTTCATTGTTTTTAGATTCCATTTATGAGTTTTTATCTTTGTCTTTCTGACTTATTTCACTAAGCATAATAACCAGAAAATCCTTCCATGGTGCTGCAAATGGCTTTTTTTTTTTTTTATGGTTAAATCATATTATATATAGATACACATCACATTTCCTTCATTCATTTGTTGTCAGTCATCTAGGTTGTTGCCATCTTGGCTGTTGTGAATAATGCTGAAATGAACGTGCAGGTGCAAAGATTTTTCTCTTTGAGATCCTTGTTTCATTTCCTTTGAATATATATAGAAGTAATATTGCTGAATTTTATGGTAGTTCTATTTTTAATTTTTTGAGGAATCTCCACAGTTTTCCTGACTGGCTGTACAAATTTGCATTCCCACCAGCTGTGCATCAGGGTTCTCTTTTCTCCACATCCTCACTAACATTTGTTATTTGTGGTCTTTTTGATAATAGTCATTTTAACAGCTGTGAAGTGATACCTCATTGTGGTTTTTATTTGCATTTCCCTGATAACTAGAACTGTTGAGCACCTTTAGTACTGTTAGTCATTTGTATGTCTTATTTGGAGAAATGTCTATTCAAGGCCTCTGCCCATGTTTGAATCAACTTTTTTTTCCCCCAGAGTTATTGTATGAGTTCTTTATATATTTTAGATATGAACTCCTTGTCAGATATTTAGTTTGCAAATATTTTATTCCATTCTTTAGGCCATCTTTCATTTTGTTTACTTTTTCTTTTGCTGCACAGGAGCTTCTTAGTTGATGTTGTCCCATTTGTTGACTTTTGACTTTGTCCCTTGTGCCTTTGGTGTCTTATCCAAAAAAATCATTGCAAAGACCAATGTCAAGGAGCTTTTCTGCATTATTTTCTTCTAAGAGTTTTACAGTTTCAGATATTATCCTTAAGTTCTTAATCCACTTTTGGGTTAATTTTTGTGACTGGTATATAAGAGTCCAGTTTCATTCTTTTACATGTGAATATCCAGTTTTCCTACCATTTACTGAGGATAGTATCCTTTCCCCATTGAATATATTTGGGTTCCTTATCAAATATTAATTAGGTAACCTTATGGATGTGGATTTATTGCGTCTTTTCCATTGGTCTATGTGTCTGTTTTTGTGCCAGTAATTTTACTGTTCTGATTACTTGGGTTTGTAATACAGTTTGAAGTGGGCTTCCCTGGTGGCTCAGCTGGTAAAGAATCCACCTGCAACGTGGGAGACCTGGGTGTGATCCCTGGGTTGAGAAGATTCCCCCAGAGAATGGAATGGTTACCTACTCCAGTATTCTTGCCTGGAGAATCCATGGACTGTATAGTCCATGGGGTCACAAAGAGTTGGACATGACTGAGCGACTTTCACTTTGAAGTCAGGAAGTGTGATGTCTCTATTTCTTTCTCAAGATTATTTTAACTATTCAGGGTCTCTTGTGAATCCATTTGAATTTTAGGAATGTTTTTTCTATTTCTGTGAAAAGGGATGTACTTTTGAAGGTATAAATTTGTAAAAGATGATCAGTAGCTGTGGAATAAGGGTATTTCCAGCCACGTTATTATGCAAAATTTTCAATGTAACTTATATGCAGCTATGCTACAGTTCATCACCATCCCTTCTGTTTATTCAGAGTAGAAAATAAATGACTTTTTCTCAAATTGGAATGAATTGCTGCTGATAAATAAAGCATTGTCCCTCATCTGCAGAAAGAGCAGTTTCTATAAAAACTGAAATATCACTTCAAGAACCTCAAACTGATGTAGATATTAAATCTTAGAGAGATAGGGCTGTTGTTAAGACTTAAGACACAGTTCTTGTATAGTCATTTCAACCATGAAATATAGTAGGTACCACGAGGAAGTGACTGCTGTATGTAAACCATCAGCTTCTCTTCAGCTTTTAAAGTCTGATGTTGAATATTGAAAACCTCAGATCTTGAAAGAGCAGAGATGCGTTAGAACTTGACTTCCTGTTGAACTTACTTCGAGGCTTTACTGTTCTTTAAAACTTATCTTATTCTTAGGAAAATAACATTATAGCAAAATTGTTTTGAGTTTTTATCTATTCTGCTCTTAATTAGTTTTCTCCTTACAGAGCATTTGTTTGTTTATTTAACCTGTTTTCTGTTTCAGAGCCTCACACTTGGAAAGACTGGGGTTCTTATTCTTTTGGCAGCATCATCAGGTTCTTCTGTCCCAGCTGCTGGGCTTAAAGTAGATTTCTGCTGGAATTCCCTGGCAGTCCAATGGTTAGGACTCTGTATGAGGTTCCAGGTTCAAATTCTGGTTGGGGAACTAAGATCCCACAAGCCATGTGCTGTGGCCAAAAATAAATAAGTAAATAAAGTAAATTTCCGCTCTCTGGGAGCTCAAGTTAAGTGCCAGAGGCAGACAACAAAGTGGGTTACTGTTATGAAGTAGGCATGCTCTGATCGAGAGAGGTAAAAGGAGAGGACTTAGTCATTTTCAGTTGCTCCTGTGGGGTGTGAGGGAGAAGGATAGGTCTTGGATGGCTAGTAGGCTGAGGGTCATTTTGTGAAACTGAGATACAGAAGTTGGCCATGGTTCTGCAGATGGTTGGTTGACATGGAGCTGAGCGTATTTGTTGAGTTTGAGTCTATCACTCTAAAGGGAGACTGGAGAGAGAAGACAGACACTAAAGAAGAACTATAGCCAGGGAGCATGACTGAAAGTTGTGATCAGAAAGGCAAAACAGAAATGAGAAGTGGGTATACATGAAAGCCAATGGAGGTGAGTTGCAGATGCCAGAAAGTCATGAGGACCGAATGACATCCACTGACTTTGAAAGCCGGGTCTGTGTTGGTGACCTTTCCATAAACAGCTTTGGTGGCAGCATTCAGGCAAAAAACCCTTTACTGGGTTAGTGAATGAATCAACTTAAGGAGTTGAAGGGAGTAGATAGTCATTTTTTAAAACTACCTTACATGACTGGTTTCTTTTGAGGGTCTTCCTTTGCTCATCAGCTGGCATAAATGGCAGCCCAGCATGCGATATTTCCCACATCCATGCCTGTGAGAAATGGGAAAGAGGTATAAATAAGGCAATGAGCCGAGCTTTTTCATTGGTGAGTGATTGTGATCAAATTTAAAGATATAATACTCCAGAAAAAAAAAAAAATAACACTGTTACTCTTGTATTTTGTAGACAAGTTCTGGACTCTTGTTAAGTGGTTATCATAATTCAATTCTAAGTGTACTTATCTAACAATCTATATGCCTCCAACTTTAAATATCTTCCCTTGCTTCCGAATGGAAACGGGGGACAGGAAGAGAAGTCGCTGACAGCACAGTGGTGACTCAGTTATGCAGGGACAGGAGAGGAGAGTCACCTAAGAAACTAATCTGCACCTGTGAAGTATAAGGCTGGTGAACTGGACCAGAGAATGTATAGGTACTGTCCTGTTCATTATCTGCCCCTGGTGTGAAAAACATTAAATAAGTTTACCATTTAAATGAAGGTCATCATCTAGCTTTCTGGTAATTAATTCGATAATTTATTTATTTATTTATTTTTAATTTAAATTCCTGATGGTAACTGAAATTTCTAGTCTCCTAATTTTTATCTGTTATTTTAATGTTTAGTTTTGCATTATTTTGTTTCAGTCCTGAACCAGTATTTTATTGTATGTTTCGTCATTATTGTTACTCTTTTGTTTTTGTTGTTAAAGATTTTTAAGATCTTCATTTATTTCATTTATATTTTATAACATGGATACTAAGTCACTGCAGTCATGTCTGACTCTTAAAAACCCATGGACTATAGCCCACCAGGCTTCTCTGTCCATGGAATTCTCCAGGCAAGAATACTGGAGTGGACTGCCACGCCCTCCTCCAGGGGATCTTCTTCACCCAGGGGTCAAACCTGCGTCTCTTAAGTCTCATGCATTGGCAGGTTGTTCTTTGCCACTAGCATCACCTGGGAAGCCTGTTTGTTACATATCCAGAATTTATTATTGCTTCGAAGTCAAACTTCATCATTTCTTCTAGGATTTTTTTCAGTCTCTTGCCCTAGCCTTTGTCATACATGTGCACTTAAGATTTAAAGTTTTTTGATGGTTTCTCTTCCTCCCTCATTTTCTTAAAGGAAGACATACTATATTTGTATCTCCTAAACAACATACAGTGGGTTCATGATTTTTTAGCCTTTTATTTTTGTAATGTGATAGGTAAGAATGATGGATTTTGTTTTTGTCCCCAGACTATAAGCAACATGAAGTCCTTATCTTTTGGTTTGTTTATTGTGCAACAGTGCTTTGTAGCCCATCAAGGTAGGTTGAACAATGGAGAGGGTGTGGTCCTCTTGCTGAGGGAAGAGAAAGTTGGAAAGAAGCAGTGGGCAGCAGGGTCATTTGTCAGAGTGATCAAGCAAAGTGAAGCTGAAAGGCCTCCAAGTGCTTCAACCCCAGCAAGTTCTTGGTGGCCTCAGGAGACCTCTTGGAAGTAATGCTGGGCCAGGCCAGTTGCCTTGGTGTTTAGAAGTGACAGGGACATTGAGAGGATCTCCCAAGGAACGGGCTGGAGCCTTTAAGCCTTCTCTTTTGCTTTTACTGATGCTGTATGCTGAGATTTTCGAGAAGGCTCCACACAGGTTCTCCAGCTTCAGTGATGCCTCTCTTTGATTATTCCCCATCTTGATTGGAAGGATTTAAAGCGAACCTAGAGATGAAGTCTAAGAACAGCTAAGAAGGTCTGAGAGTTTTTAAGTTAAGGTTAGGCCCTTCTGCATTTGCAGCAACATGGATGAACCTAGAGAGAGCATACTAACTGAAATAAGTCAGAAAGAGAAAAAGCAAGTACCACACGATATGACTTATATTCCACAATGTAAAATACGACACAAGTGAACTTACCTATGAGAGAGAAGCATAGAGAATATGCTGGTGGTTGCCAAGGGGAAGGAAGTGGGAGAGGGATGTATTAGGGAGTTTGGAATTAGCAGATGCAAACTATTATATAAAAAATGGATAAACAAGATCCTGCTCTATGATATAGGGAGCTGTGTATTCAGTATCTTATGATACAAACATAATGGAAAAGAACATGAAAAATATATATATACATATATATATATGAATGTGTGTGTCTAACAGAATCACTTTGCTGTACAGCAGAAATTAACACAGCATTGTAAATCAACTGTTCTTCAATAAATTTCTTTTTTAACTTAGGCCGTCTAGCCATACAATAAGTCCACCAGAAAATGTTTCTTTTGCTTCCTTTTGTTGGGTAGATGTGTAGAAAACCCACAATTAGGTGTATTTTGTAGAGACTTCTTAAATTCAGCTGAAGGTCTGGCTTATCTCAGGGTGTGTCCTCAGGGGAGAGGAAAATCAGCAGTAGACTGAGCTCTTCCCAGGTCTGAAAGGACACATGTGCTTTTCACACGTGTGATGGAGGGCAGCTTGCTCGCTCACGGTGGCTGAAGAGCATGGAGCTGCGTGGGCAACCCTGTGGATGTTGCCATTGCTGAGTAGTGGGTCTCCGGGAGAACGTAAACGAAACCCCATCTTCTGTTTCTTATTCTTTCCAGTCGGTGTCCGTGGGGATGCAGCATTTGTGAAGGAATCAATTATCCATTTGTTAGTCAGAGGAGCCTTACCAATTATACATTAGCAGATTGATTTCTGAGGTTCACATTGGGGGACCAATAGCTTAAGGTGGGATGATGAGGAGCATCGAGGGAAAAGAAGTGGCCACAAAGAACACCATTAAAAGCAGCTTTTGCAACGACTGTGAATTTATTCCTAATTGAAGAGCTGACATAATCCATACTAAGTGTATTTATTTCAAGCCTCGTACATTAGGTAATTGATTATCACATGAGGCGGACATGCGGGTGATTTTGCCTTTTCTTTAAATTTAAGACCTTGGGACCACCTGTCGTGGACTTGGCTTTGGAAGGTATGTGCTGGTCCTGGGCCCCTCCTGTTTCCTCGGGCTTCCTTTTTTTTTTGTTCCATTAAGGAAACATTTTCGTATGTTCTATGGTGTCAGCTTGACGTTATTGATTTTTGAACCAACTCACTTATATTGTCCAGAATTCCAAACATGTCTCCATTAGGAATAAAATTGTAGCTAATGGAAAATACAGCTGAGGCCATTTTTCTCTGGTCTGTTTTCCCTCTGGTTCTGTAACCTTGTCCACATCTATTCCAGTAGTCTATCTTTCTGCAGCATACTCCCTACATTACATGTATAAAGCAGGCAGATGGGAAAAATCAGCATTGAAGGAAAGCTGAATCTTGCACTCCTGGTTTCCTCCCATATCTTTTCTTATTCCTGTTGTGTTGTTGTTGCTGCTTATTTCTAGTGTTTAGAAAAGACAGATATACATGAGGCATTTGTTCCTGAGTGGAGTGATTGTGTACCGTTGACAGCTGTACTGTTGAAATCTTGTTGTTTATTCTTTATTAAGTGTTATGAAACTGTTATAAAAACTAACATGCACAGTTTACCACTCCAGATAAAAGGGTATGCTGCTGGTCCCCCAAAGAATGGCTTTAACAAGTAAGATTAATTGTGATTTCTTTTTGTTTTTAGATTCATGGATTTACTATATAATAATTTAAAAATATTTATCTTTTAATTACAAACAAATATTTGTTGTAAAAAATCAGCAGGGACTTCCCTGGTAGTCCAGTGGTTAGGACTCCGTGCTCCCAATGCAGGGAACACAGGTTTGATCTCTGGTTGAGGAACTGAAATCTTGCATGCTATGTAACACGGCCCCCCACTGCCACCCCTACCCCACAAATCAGCAAAACCTAGAAAGGAACAGTCGTCACAGTAATGGTATGTCAGTATTCAGATAGAAGTAATGCTAATATTTTGGGAAATCTACTTCTAGACATATGTATACAAATACCTGTAAATATAATAATAGTGATTTGATCCCTGGGTTAGGATCCCTTGGAGCAGGAAATGGCAACTCACTCCAATATTCTTGCCTGGGAAATTCCATGGAGAGAGGAGCCAGTGGGTTGCAAAGAGTTGACTACAACTGAGCATGCATGCATTTATAAACATTAGATCATATAGCTAAATTATAAGGTTTGAATGCATAGTCCTCTAGGCTTCCAAGTCTGCTAAAGACTTCTGAAACCAATTGCAAATTCTGGGGGTTCCCAAATCCATCCTTATGTTTCATAATTAGTTAAAGGCCTCACAGAACTCACCGAACTCTGTTTTACTCACAATGATGGATTATTAGGGAAAAAGGATGCAGATCAATAATTCAGCCAAAGGAAGGACAGTGCCTGGGATGCTTCCAAAGAGTGAAGCTTGGTACCCCCCATCCCTACATAGATGTGTGCTTACCAGGATGCTCAGCACCCTCGTTCCCATATTGAGGGATTTTATTAGGGCTCTATTCTGGAGGCATGATTGATTGATGAGTCATGGTAATCACAGGGTTGGTTTTGAGTAGCCCCCACTATAAGACATAACTGTTAGCTATGTAGGTGTGGCATAGATGACTTCCTAGAAGCCAAAGGCAAAGAACAGACATCTTTTTGATCAAAGCCAATTTTTTTTCTATGTAATATTTCTTCTTTAGACCCTGATGCTGGGAAAGATTAAGGGCAGGAGGAGAAAGGAACAACAGAGGATGAGATGGTTGGATGGCATCACCAACTCAATAGACATGAATGTGAAAGAAAGTGAAAGTTTCTCCAACTCTGCAGCCCTATGGAATATGCAGTCCATGGAATTCTACAGGCCAGAATACTGGAGTGGGGGTCCTTTCCCTTCTCCAGGAGATCTTCCCAACCCAGGGATTGAACTGAGGTCTTCTGCATTGCAGGTGGATTCTTTACCGGCTGAGTCACCAGGGAAGCCCCAATGGACATGAGTTTGAGGAAATTCCAGGAGACGGTGAAGGACAGAAAAGCCTGGCTTCCTGTTCTGCAGTCCATGGGGTTGCAAAGAGTCAGACATGACTTAGCAACTGAACAACAGCAAACTTAGTTAAAAAAAAAAATTATAATTTAGACTTCTCACTTTTAGAACTATAGGTAATTTCCATTTCTCAGTGTCTTAAAAGAGAGATCTGCTATGGAAAGCACATTTTTGCAAAATAATCTTTGTTCTTCTTGGTTGTAATAGGCAGTGCATATTTTAAAGAATTTTGAAACACATTGCTAAATGATCTTTCAGAGTTTATCCAAATTTGAATTACTGCTTCCAGTTTAAGAGGAGTGTCTGTCTTTGTGCTTCCTTTCTAAAACCAAATATTTGGAAAAAATCCTTGTTGATTCCCTAGTGGCTCAGAGGTTAAAGCATCTGCCTGCAATGCAGGAGACCTGGGTTCAATCCCTGGGTCGGGAAGATTCCCTTGGGGAAGGAAATGGCAGCCTACTACAGTATTCTTGTCTGGAGAATCCCATGGAGGAGGAGCCTGGTGGGCTACAGTCCACGGGGTTGCAAAGAGTTGGACATGACTGAGTGACTTGACTTGACTTCACTTCACAGGTGAAATACTTCATTGCGTTATTTTGCATCTGTTGATTATTACTGAGGTTGCCTATTGTTCCTGTTTACTTATAGTTTTTCTGTTTCTTTTGTGAGCTGTCTATTTACTTGGTTTGATTTATGTGAGGAGAAAGAATCCTGGTTTCTTAAAAAACTATAGAGTATTTTAAAATGTACATAAGCTGCAGAGTTGTTTGCAGTGTTCACACTAAGGGATAAATGTCCCTAATCTATAATAACCTGTTGTGAATCAATTTTAAAACTATGGACGCCCTGATAACAAAACAGTTTCTTCCTCTGGCTTCATGCTTAGAGCATATCGTTTAAGACTGCAGTTTTTATGGATATGTTAACTAGCTTCTCTTTTCAATTCTATTTGAAATGACCTAAGAAATAGAAAATATTTGTAATCTTGTTTTAAAATAAGGAAGAAAGGAGGGAGTAAATAAACATGTGCTAAATGCCTCATCTTCTAAATTAGTCAGTTAATATAGTTGCATTTATTTGAGGCAGGAGGAGACATAATTCAGGTATTACAGTAATTTTAAAGATAATCACCAATAAGATGAAAATAGAATAAACACATCTAGATTCTTTGGTAGACCAAGAGAAATGAATTTGAGTAATATAACAAAAAAAATAGAGAAACATAATTTTTAAAAATATAAAATAATGTACCAACTAAGACAGCACTAAATGGGCCAGGTATTCTGTTAATAAAAATAGGTTTATCTTTGAAGAACAAATATCCTACAAGCTGATGGAAGTAAAACATAAAGATGTGATCAAAAATATAAAAAGTCAAGCAAAAATAAGCATCTTGGCAGTAAAAATGATAAAAAACAAGGCAATGACCTTTAAGGCAAAAGATCATTAACCAGCAGAAGGGATACTATATTGATGGCATGTACAAGTTAAAAGGAAAATATAACAATTATACTCTTATTTTGCCAAATTTTAGGTCATCTAATATCTAGATGAAGATGTATTTGCAAATCAAAGAGGAATGGACAAAAGTACACTTATAGTGCAAAGTTTTTGAAATGTTTCTGTCAGTCTTCTCTAGATGAAGGAGAAAAACATAAACAAGAATATATAGACATTAAACAGTATATGCAACATGATTGAAAATATATGTATTTTGAGCTCCAAGATAGAGGATATGAGTTACTTCAAAATGATGGTATCTGAGGTTTCAAAGAACAACTAATTAATTTAACAAAGAGATAGATGCAAACTACATATCTGACCATAATTTTAGTCACAGTAGAGTTTTTTAAATAATTTCATAGTCACATAACACCATCACTATCCTTAGAAATAAAACAAAATACTTTTCTCAAAGGGTGTTATACTTATTATAATTACACAGTATTTTCTGGTCTCTGATTTGTAGCCATTGGTATACCCAAAGGCAAATGCAAAGATTTGATTATTTTATGATTAACTAATGAAGCAGTTACAACTAACGGGCAATATATTAACTCTAGGAAATTAGAGTAAGGTCAACAAAATTGTTCTAAGGCAAAAAGGGAAAATTAATATGGAATAAGAGTAGAAATTCATAAAATAGAAAATGTTAAATCAAGCAAATTAATGGTTGTATTGCTTAAATTAAAAGATCAATACAACTGATATACCTGATAAGGGAAATCAAAAGAAAAAGAGGAAATAAAATACTAATATGCATGGTATCACTATGTATTTATTGTCATATTTCCAAATATGACAAGAATAGTACCTATCTCATAGGTATGGGGTAATTTCTATGAAGATTAAATGATATAATATTTAATAGAACTGTTAGACTAGAGACTGATGCATAAGAAGCATATAGTAAATATTTACTTAGTGGTAGTTGTATTAACGACTTACTAATAATAGTGCTAGTTGCATTAGTACTTACTAGAAGTAGTATTAATAGCATTGGTGTTATTAAAATATTATAAGAATACAAAATAAAAATATTTTATCATTAAGAATCTGGAGCCTATTATACAGAATGAAATAAGCCAGAAAGAAAAACACCAATACAGTATACTAACGCATATATATGGAATTTAGAAAGATGGTAATGATAACCCTGCATGCGAGACAGCAAAAGAGACACAAATGTATAGAGCAGTCTTTTGGACTCCGTGGGAGAGGGAGAGGGTGGGATGATTTGGGAGAATGGCATTGAAACATGTATAATATACATGTTTCACCAGTCCAGCTTCGATGCATGATACAGGATGCTTGGGGCTGGTGCACTGGGACGACCTAGAGGGATGGTATGGGGAGGGAGGTGGGAAGGGGGTTCAGGATGAGGAACACATGTACACCCGTGGCGGATTCATGTTGATGTATGGCAAAATCAATACAATATTGTAATTAGCCTCTAATTAAAATAAATAAATTTAAATTTTAAAAAAAGAATCTGAAATACACAGTTTTCTGGGAAAATATAAATGACAAATAGAATTAGTATGTTTGAGTAGGTTGACAGTTATGGGGAGAAAATGTAAACCAAGAAATAACCCATTACAGGCATAGGTCCCAGACATTTTCATGGGCAAATTCCTTTAAATTTTATTTAGAAATCTTTGATGTTTGCTTTATTTTGAACTATAACTCTTTAAAGTACACTTTTAAATGGTTAGTAGAACAAATTGTAATAAAGCAAGCAATCTTATCACTACTGTTCTGTCAAGAATAGACTGTGTGATCCTTCTCCCACTTCCATGCACAGTACTCTTGGAAGGAGCTGCTGTATTGACCTTTTTGGTAATAAATGCTTGGCTTTTCTTTTTTGTTTTATGTCCTCTGTGTACACCCCCTAGACACTATGTTGTACTTTTGCCTATTTTTGTAGGTTATATAAATGGATTCTATATATAGTACATATCAGGAATGAGAAAATCCTGCTGACTGTCACTGCTACTCCCAGAATAAAACAAAACATGATGAGACCTCCAGGGGAGACATAGGAAACTTTATTTAGAGACATTAAAGAAGGCCTAATAAATGGAGAACTGCTCCATGTTTATGGATTAGAAGAGTTGATATTGTAAAGACAGCAAAAGGAGAGCGCTAAGCATTTCACCTTAAGTGAAATTGAGGAAGTTTTATCTTCACATGCTAAGAATTTTTACCATGAATGAGTGTTGAGTTTTGTCAAACACTCTTTGCATCATTTCAGTGATCTTATAAATTTCTTCTTGAGATGATCTTATTCCTCTTTTATCAATGCAAAAATATGTTAATTTTTATATATCAGCCTGGTATTTCTGGAATAAAATTGTCTATTCTATATATGCTGCCTTTATTAATATTTTCTTTAGGACTTTTCCATTTTTTTTCATGAGTGAGATTTTCTTGTATTCTTTTCTTTCTTCTAACATCCTTTGTTGAGCTTTGTTGTTGTAAGGTTATGCTATCCTGGTAAAATGAATCAAGGAGGATTTTCTTTTTATTCTGTTCTCTGAAAGAATTTGTGTATGATTGAAAGTTTGTATTCTTTGATCTATCTTTCATGAAATTAATATTCCAGTGAGTGAATTTGACAATAAATAAGGTAAATAAGTAAAATACATAGTAAAATAGTGGTAAGTGCTAAGGAGAAAAAATACATATAACAGCGAAGGAGCTATGAAATGTTTGAGCAGAATGTTGAAACTTCAGCTCCAGTGGCCAGAGAGTATCACCAAAAAGATGATTATCAGTGAAGCGCTGGNAAATTAATATTCCAGTGAGTGAATTTGACAATAAATAAGGTAAATAAGTAAAATACATAGTAAAATAGTGGTAAGTGCTAAGGAGAAAATATACATATAACAGCGAAGGAGCTATGAAATGTTTGAGCAGAATGTTGAAACTTCAGCTCCAGTGGCCAGAGAGTATCACCAAAAAGATGATTATCAATGAAGCGCTGGCAGAAAAGCACTGGCAAACAAATTCAGAGGTTCTAGGGCTGGTGAAACAGCAAGAAGATCATTGTGGCTAGAGGAGAGAACACGGCCAAGACAGGATAAGGCTGGGCTCTAGCCATAACATTTCAGACTGTTGGGTCATAGTGAACACTTTGGACCTTATCCTGAGCTGGGAGGCCACTGGAGAGTTTAGAACAAAGGAATCACATTGTCTGATCCACCTATTAACAACATATACTCTGCTAGTTTGTTGAATTTCTGGGGGATTTCTAGGAGAATTAAGGCAGAAGTGGGTCTACTAGCGAGCAGACCATTACAGTAATTCAAACAAGGATGATGGTAGCTTGGACCATGCTGGCAGCTGCTGGGGTGGTGAAAGTGAGGAAATTTTGTTTGAAGAGGTAGTAGGAATTGCTGACAGAGAGGGCAATGGCAACCCACTCCAGTACTCTTACCTGGGAAATCCCATGGACAGAGGAGCCTGGTGGGTCGGACTCGACTGAGCGACTTCACTTTCACTTTTCACGGTCATGCACTGGAGAAGGAAATGGCAACTCACTCCAGTATTGTTGCCTGGAGAATCCCAGGGACGGGAACCTGGTGGGCTGCCATCTGTGGGGTCGCACAGTCAGACACAACTGATGTGACTTAGCAGTAGCAGCAGGAATTGCTGACAGATAATGAGGTAAAGTCTGGAAGAAAAGAGTCAAGAATGGATCCAAAGTTTTTTGTCTTGAGCAACTAGAAGAATATATCCGTCATTACTACAGATTGGGAAGACATCAGGAAGAGCCCTTTCAGACAGGAAGCCCTTTCAGACAGGAAGCCCTTTCAGAAAGGAAGCCCTTTCAGAAAGGAAGATCAGACTCATGATTTGGTTTGTTTTAATTGTGAAGATCAACTCACAGGTAAACTCCTGAGGCCTCATTTTCCTTATCGTGAGATGGAAATAACCACCTTAGACTGACTGCTTTCCTCAAAAGTTGTGAGGATCAGCTAACATGTATGCCAGGTTTTTAAGAAATAATACAGTACAATTCTGAGAATCTTAGCACAGGCACAAGAGGAAATGAAAGAAAACAATTTGACAGATACATGGGGAGAAAATATACTTCTGACTGTAAGTTGTACAGAGCCTTGTGAAGAAGCATTGCAGCTCAGTCTTATGGGCCTGGAATAACGCTGTCTGTAGAACTCTGAAATGGTGAAAACATTCTGTGATCTGTGTTTTCTCATATGTTATCTGCTAGTCACATGAAGCTTAAGTGCTTGGCATGTGCAGGCACAAGTGGGGAAGTGAATTTTTAACTGTGATTGACTTTTAACTAATTAAACTTTCTGTATAGTCACATGTGTATAGCGTCCACAGCATTGGTCAGGACAGGAAACTTTGGCAGTGACCATGTTCTGTGCACCTATTAAATTATAGTCAGAGGTAGATTGTAATCAAATGTCAATTAAGTTACAGTCAGAGGTAGAATGGGTTTATATTTGCCAAGAGTAAAATGGGTATTAAATTGTTTGATGAACGAAAGGTCAGAATCAGAAAATTGTTAACAGGAGGTACTCATTGAGGAAACAGCGTATCCAAAGGAGACTGTACAAGCCGGTCATTCAGACTCATTGACCAGAAAGAAGTCTAGACATACCAGCCTCAATGCTTTCTCAGTTCAGCTTTTGTTTTGCATCTTCTTTGCTGCCCATCAAAGTTCTCCTCACTGCTCTCAAGGTCAGGACTCTGGCTCTGTTCTTCTGTTGTGAATCTCATCTGGGATTGGTTTATTCTCTTGTAAATGGATCAAAGATCTGTCTGCGAGGCCTTTTCCTCTTCTAACATTTTATGAACTTTTAAGGAGATAGCTTGGCTTTCATGAGCTGCATTTCAGGACTGATTTCGGGATCTGGATAACAAAGGGTTCTATAGCCAGCTGTCTCCACCTGTAACATGGGAATTTCTCTCAGCATCATCAGGTCCCTGAGTGGCCTTTCAAGGTCTGGGGATCTTGGTCTGCCCTGGCCATTACTTTCTAGCTCAGAGATATTTTCCAGTAGGCATGGAACAGTCAATTTGGTGTATTTCCACTTTATTTGTATGCACTAACCAGATTATTTTAAGGTTAGGTATTTTGGGAAACTAATTTGCAGGCTTATATTGTAATGATGAAGGCGTATTTCTCTTTTCATGGTTAGTTTGTTCTATCATGTTTTGTGAAAGGTGGTTGGATACTGTCACCGTTTAAGAAGAAAAAAGACTTTCCTGGTGGTCCAGTGGTTAAGACTCTATGCTTCCAATGCAGGGGGCACAGAGTTGATCTCTCGTCAGGGAACTTAAGATCGCACATACCACTTGTTGCGTTCATAAAGAAAGAAATTTAAAAAAATTTAAAAAGGAAAAGAAATGCTTGCCATTTTTTTTTCACTGTTTTCATCATTTACTGATATTGACTTCCATTTAGAAAATCACCTTTGTGAATATTATAGTGAGTAATGCTATGCTATGCTATGCTAAGTCACTTCAGTCGTGGCCGACTCTGTGTGACCCCATAGACGGCAGCCTACCAGGCTCCCCCGTCCCTGGGGTTCTTCAAGCAAGAACACTGGAGTGGGTTGCCATTTTTTTCTCCAATGCATGAAAGTGAAAAGTAAAAGTGAAGTTGCTCAGTCGTCTTCCAACTCTTAGCATCCCCATGGACTGCAGCCCACCAGGCTTCTCCGTCCATGGGATCCTCCACGAAAGAGTACTGGAGTGGGTTGCCATTGCCTTCTCCGATAGTGAGTAAACAGCTGGTTACATAGGGAAATACATGAAAATCTGTGTAAAATATTAAATGTACTGTGTTTTCCTCTTGGGAAAATACATCTAAACTAGAATGCCTAATTCCTGTCTCCACAGATTTTTAAATTTGCGATTACTCCAAAGATTGGAGGATGACAAAGTTAGGATATGACAAACTTAGTATCAATTAGACCCTGTGGATTTCCCCCAGAAAGTAATAAGCATAAAATATAAATAAAAAGTTGATTTGGTAATTTATAAGAGAAGAACAAATGAATTGGCTGGCAAGCCAATTTTAACTGATTTTAGAGTTGCTAATTCAAAAAGACACCTGCATCCTGGCATTCATTGTTGCACCCTTTACATTAGCCAAGACATGGAAGCAACCATGACATCTATCAGCCAATGAATGGATACAGAATATGTGTATATACTTAACAAAAGAATGTTACTCAGACATAAAAAAGAATGGCATAATGCCATTTGAAGCAACTTGAATGGACCTAGAGATTGTCATAAGAAGTAAAGTCAGAAAGAGAAAGACTAATACCATATAATATCACTTATATATGGAATCTAAAATATGATACAGCAGAAACAGACTCTTAGACATAGAAAACAAACGTATGGTTACCAAATGGGAAAGCAGGTGAGGGAATGGTAAATTAGGAGTGTGGGATTAGAAGCTACGCACTATTATACATAAAATAGGTAAAGAACAAGGTCCTATTGTATAGCACAAGGAACTATGTTCAGTATCCTGTAATAAACCGTAATGGAAAAGGATATGAAAAAGTTGTGTGTATAAAACTAAATCACTTTGCTATTCACCAGAAACAAGCTATACTTCATTTCTTTAAAAAGCTAACAGTTTTCATTACATCATGATTTTTATTTGGGATTTTTGTTCTTTGAATGAATTT
Organism: Neotragus moschatus; assembly: GCA_006410615.1. Classification (NCBI taxonomy): domain Eukaryota; kingdom Metazoa; phylum Chordata; class Mammalia; order Artiodactyla; family Bovidae; genus Neotragus; species Neotragus moschatus. The sequence continues at coordinate 608,655 of SJYA01000626.1, read as the reverse complement.
GGCTAGGGAAGAATTATAGGACTCTGGAGAAAATAGAACAGAATAAATAAAAAGGCACATAGCAAGTAAGAAAAATACCATTTTAGCTGGACTTCAGAATGTGAAATAGGTAATTTGGGGAAATCTGAGGTTTCTCCCCTTATTATATATCTGGGAACAAAGCTATATTTTACCATTTTCATTTGCAAAAGCAAACTATGTCTTGGACTCGTACATCTAAACTAATAGGCAGCTTGTATCATTTACATTTTACAAAGAGGTGAAACATTTGACTTCTGATACAAAAAATGTTTTTCATGTTTGTTTGTTCTTTTTTTTAAATAGAGTCCTGTGAAGATAAATCAGGTTAGCCTGGATGAAAGTGGAGAACACATGGGCGTGTGTGCAGAGGATGGCAAGGTATGGGGATTGCCTGATCACATGGAAAGCGCTGCTCCAACCCCAGGGCCTGTGATGTAACCTTTNGTTTTTCATGTTTGTTTGTTCTTTTTTTTAAATAGAGTCCTGTGAAGATAAATCAGGTTAGCCTGGATGAAAGTGGAGAACACATGGGCGTGTGTGCAGAGGATGGCAAGGTATGGGGATTGCCTGATCACATGGAAAGCGCTGCTCCAACACCAGGGCCTGTGATGTAACCTTTTCCAGGGCCTCAGAACAGCACTCCACTTACTGAGTATCTGCATTCAGAGAACCGTGATTATTCTTTTTGAGTATTGGACTTACTCCTGATCACTCATATTTAAAGTAAAATATATTTTGCGCTAATGTGCCTTAGGAAAAGTAATTACAAGAATGTCAATAATGTAACTGGGATTAAGCTGATTAACAACTGTGGCAGGGGGACATGTCACCTTAATCGTTACTGCCGTGCCACTTAGACTTCAGCGACTGGTCTGCAGTTCCTGCAAGACAGTGGTTTAATGCCTTTCTGCCATAAATCCACAAAATTGGATTTTGTGGGCATGATTTCTGTGGGCCGGTGGTTTTCATTTTCACACACCAGTTATGAATGTTTCTCTTGAATTATAGAATCTTTTGATAAGCAGTCATAGTTTATCAGAAGAATAAAATGTCTTGGAATGGCTGCATTAAATAAATGTAAAATCAATATATGTACAGTTTTCTAAAAACCTGGCCCCCACTTCCTCAACCAAGGACATACATCATTTGTGCAGTGTATAACTAACAATTATCAGTGCTTCTTGCTGATGTTGAGCTGTGACATTTAGTGGTTGTGGTGATTGATTTTCCACTTACAAGAATGTCTTTTTTGTTTTTCAGTCAATGGAAGGCTTTTCTAATGTTGGTTTGCAATGATAAAATTCTAATGCACAGTGTATTTAAGCTACTCTTCTAAAATAACGGTTTGAGAATGCATTAAGAATCATTACAGAACCTTACATATTCTTCCCTGCATACAGCAGATTTCCTAATCTAATTTTATGTTTCTTTATGTGATCTAAATTCAATGGTACATTAGGATGAGTAAATTAAAAACAATGTACTCAGTGTAAAAGATTTATACCCATTTAATCTGTTAACAGAAGAAAAATGAAGTCTTCTTGACATACATGAATGCATTTTGATGTATCTAAGCCTATCGTTGCCCAGAGTCTTTTGAAAGTCATTGGAATACTTGTGCTTTTCAAAAAGCATTATCAAATTTTACAGTACTTGCTGAAATTCTGAAATGAACCAGACTGTCAAAAGCGTGATAAGGGAAGAGTTGGTTTGTGCAGAAATTGAGAATTATCCAAACCGTTGAAACATTCTGTATTGATAATGAAAGATTATCTCCATTTTTGTTTTCTGAAAGGTAAGGGGGAATTCCTTTTGGGTTAAGACCAATTTAATTGTTGAAGGAGAATATTGTTTTTGAATTGTAAGAGAACTTTTAGGAAGCTACTTCATCTAAGAATTTTCGGAGTTCTAAATTTGGAAGAATTATTATTTGATATGATGAAGCAGGATATTTTAACTACTGTGTCTGGTGAATAATGAGATAACCCTCAGATATCTCCTGGTGTACTTCTTGGCAAACACCTCTGTTTTCCTACTTTAGTCAGATTTGTAGCTGTCATATTTTGCTGTAGACTCATGGTGCATTTTTTTTTAAATACCATTCTTTTTTGGCTGGCAGGGTCTTCGTTGCTGCAGGGGGTTTTCTCTAGTGTGGCCAGCAGAGGCTACTCTCTAGTTGCGTGAAGCAGCGATTGTGGTGGCTTCTCTTTTGGTGTCAGGGCTCAGTACTTGCATTTCCCAGGCTCTAGAGCACAGGCTTAAAAGCTGTGGTCCACAGGCTTAGTTGCTCCGTTGCATGTGGGGTCTTCCCAGACCAGGGATTGAACCTGGATTGAGCCCGATTGTCTCCTGTGTTGGCAGGCAACTTCTTTACCATTGAACCACCAGGGAAGCCCCCATGATGCATTTTTAAGCATAGTTTTCTCATATGTTTTACCAGCATTGATAGACTTGAAAAGAAATACTTCAGTGCGCATAGTTGAAACCTAGCCCTCACCATGGGTTAGTCAGTATTGTGAAAACTGAGGAGCTAATAATAAAGCATGATCTGGTAAAGTGGTTAGTAATGATAGCAATGCAAAGATTATTAAAAAGATCAACACCAGGTATCTAGAGCTCGTGCATCTTTAAATGGCTGTTGTGTTTTTTCTCTCCTTAGTCTGTTAGGATTTCTAGAAAAATCATTGCCTTCTATTTCAGAGATGACTCTTCATATTTGTGTTCAGTTTTAAAGTCCTAATTCTAACAGTTCTTTAAAATTTACTCTGTTTATTCAGCTGGTGCTCATTTCTAATCTTTTACTTCAGGACTTTTTTACCTTTTAGTTCCAAATTTTGAAATACAGTCACACATAGAATATGTGTGATACTGGTGTACATTTTTAGGTAACTTTCAGGATAAATACATACAAGGTTTTTTTTCTGATCTCTTGCCTGTGCTGTCTTCATATATAAACTAGAGTTAATTTAATATAGAATTCTGGGTGGAACTATTTTCTCTCAAAGCTTTGGAGACCCTGCTCTCTTTTGTCTAACCTTTATTTTCATAGACATGTCAGAGGCCAGCCTACTTTGTTCTTTCACACAACCTTTAAAAATTTTTTTTGTCCTGCCTTGGAGCTCAGACTCATCATAATAACAACAACAATACCAACAACAACAACGAACAGCCCTTGTAATTCAGTTTGCTAAGTTAATGTCTTGTTCAGGTCTATTTTCATTCATTTTGTCTGAAAGAGAGTTAGTCCTTTTGATCTATATACTGAAGTATTGTTTTCATTTCAGGAAAGTTGACTTCAGTCCTGATTTTGATTATTGCTGCAGTTCCATGTGTTTTCATTTCTTCAAAGAAACTCAATAATACTGAGGCTGGAGGCGGTATTGCACAGAGGCTAAGAGCTTCGCTTTGCACCGCACCTGCCCAGGCTCCATTCCCACTCTGCTCTGTTAGGTCAGGGATGTTCCCTGACCCCCAACCCCCTCCACTGACTCAGCTGGGCAGTGGGCGCAGTGCGAGGCCTGAATGGGGATGTGGCAGAGCCGATTTGGGGTGTGTGGGAAATCCTCAGATCTTTTTGCTTTATTTTGATAACCCTTTTCTTAAACATTGTAGTCTAGCCTCTTCCCCTCCCGCGCTGCTGTGCGTCACCTTTTCAAGGTACAAGAGTGAATGGATAAGTCCTATTCACCCTTCTCTTTCGAAAATATATTGTAAGAAACCTTGGCCATGTTTTGTCACACACACACAGAGACACGCAGACACACACATGTGCTTTGCTTTCTCATGGTTTTATCGTCTCATTTCTCTGAAGTCAGGGAGAGTTTCTGTTCTTGTTTGGTCCCTTGGCTGATATGCTTTGCTTCCAATGTCCGTGTTGCTTTCTGGAGTAGAGTTTTATTCTGTTGGGCCTTTTTAATTTTCCTGAACTCTTTTGATCTCTCTCAACTCTTTTCATGTCAGCCTGATCTGTGTTTAATTTTCAAAACCAAAATGATGACTTCTTGTGTCATGAGAAGTCTTAGCTCTTAACGTATTAGAGGTCTTAAGAGTATTAGAGATCAAATGGCTGGGAGTGGAATTATCCTGCCATACTTGAGCTGTGTGTTGTCAGCTAAGTGATTCAGCCCTCTCTGGGCTTCAACCTGTTTTTCCTCCTCTATAAAAGGGGGTAGTAATGACAATTGCTGTGTTAATCATTAGGGAAATTAGTCAGTTGATATGTGTCAAAAGTTTGGAATAGTATCTGAAATAGAAGGCACAGGTAGTAATTGTCAGTAGTTATCATCATCACCATCCTTTTCTTCTGCTCCAGATTCATAGAGGTCTCTTCTTATTGAAGTCAGCAGTCTTGTAGGTTTTTTTTGTTGTTGTTGTTGTTACTGTTAACACTAGCCCCCTCCCCACCCCATACCACTTGGCATGTGGGATTTTAGTTCCCTGACCAGGGATCGAACCCACACCCTCTGAGTAGAGGCACAGTGTCTTAACCACTGGACCACCAGGAAAGTCTCTACTAAAACATTTTTTTTTTGGAAGCATGGTTTTTCTCCCTGGGAGTCCTTGAAATTGTGTTCTGCCTCATTCTTTTTATAGAACCTGTATATGTTTTTGTTACTCTTGTATCCATGCCAAAACAAGGAGACAAGCTCTTTCTGAACCTCAGTTAGCAAACAGATTCAGTGTCTGCTTGCTCTGAGCCCTGCTTGTTATCCTTCTTGTTGTTATCCTGCTGGGTGCTGTAGAATCACACATCAGTTCCACACAGGGTCCAGTTAACGCGCTCCATTTCCTCTGCCTGGAAGTATCCGGTTAAGGCAGCTCCTCCAGTGGACTGGGATCCTTGCCTATCTTCTCTCCTGGGTCTCTAACACCCTCCATGGGTGGAGAATATGAAAACCTGCCATCTCCCCTGTGAGGGTCCCTCCAGCCAGATGGAATTACAGTTTATGTGTTCACTCCTGTTTTAATGCTTGACCAGTTGCTGTGGGAAGCTTGGGTTTGGGGGGCAGTTATAATGAAGTACCAGATGAGAGAGTCTCCTGGCCCTCCGGCCACCCTCCTCACAGTTTCTCTGTGTCACGTGGCCTGTTGCCCAGTGTTCTGGTTGGCAGATACAGAGAAGTCTGTGCTAGAGTGGAGACATAGACACCTTCCTGATTGTTTCATGAGGGTAGGGTTTCTGGTTTTCTGGCGGTAAATACATAGCACGTACCTTTTGTGGTCCTCATGTTGCTCAATGGGTTTGTAGTTAATGAGAAATACTCTAGGACTTTGCAGTAGATTGACTGTAAGACAGATTGTTCTGAATTTCCTTTTTCTCATTAGGTATTTTTGTGACAAGTTGGGAGAAGTTGTCAAGGCTGCTATAGGAAATACTCTTATCAAAAGGATCCTTTCAATTTTAACCTTTAAATATGATTCTTTTCTCAGGCAAGATCTTCCTAAAAGCCAGATCTCTCCAGGCAATCATTCAGTGGATTTCTTTTCACAGTGTGATACTCACTGAGAAAATTAAAAAAAAAGAGAGAGAGAGAGAGAGAGGAAATGGATGAGACTCATTTTGGGTTTTGTTAGCTTTAGTAGTGTAAGTTGTGACCTGCTAGTTTGGGTGTCACGTTAGTGAAATTAACCAAAATAGCAAAGGTTTTACAATTCACCCTGCTTATACTGATATCAAGTTTATGACATTTGTTTTGAGACGTTTCAGTGTTTTTCATCCTGAAAGAGAAAATAAGGACAGTTGAGGAAAATGTTACTCAGTTAAGTGTAGAAACAGAGACTAACCTAAGAGGGATTTCCTTGGTGGTCCAGTGGTTGAGACTTTGCCTTCCACTGCAGGGGGTGTGGGTTTGATCCTTGGTCAGGCAGCTAGGATCCCGTATGCCTCGTGGTCAAAAAAAACAAAACATGGAAGTGAAGCAGTATTGTAACAGATTCAATAAAGACTTAAAAATGATCCACATAAAAAAATCTTAAAAAAAAAAAAAAAGACAATGAGAAACACTAACCTAAGAGTTGTACTCTTGCTCACCGCCTTCAGCAAACACCGCACCAGTCTCTGTAGTGGGTACAGTAGTGACATTTTGCTTCTGACTAGTTCTCAAGGGCAGTTCTGAGTGTCAGCCTGTTTGCTAAGAACTTGATGACTTGTTCTCTTGTTCTACTTATTCGTTCTTCAGTCGCTCAGTCGTGTCCAGCTCTTTGCAACCCCATGGACTGCAGCACGCCAGGTTCATCACCAACTTCAGGAGTTTACCCAAACTCATGTCCACTGAGTTGGTAATGCCATCCAGCCATCTCCTCCTCTGTTGTCCCCTTCTCCTCCTGCCTTCTTACTCTACTGTTCCTTCTTACTCGAATATTACATCTTCATACAAATTCATAATTGTTTTGTTGTTGGATCCATACTTTTACCTCTGGAAATTTGTATTTTATTTCTCCCCATAAGGTTCACAATATTTCGAATATTTTCTCACTTACTGATACCTCAGTCTTTTTTCAGCAGTCCCATATTTGTTTGTTTACAGCTCATGCACTTTTTCCCACAATAAAAGTCACTTAACTGTTGTTCTTCATATCTGTACTATTATAGGTGGAAGAAAGTTTGTCCATTTGAACTGAATAGTCTGCTGCATTTAATTTCAACTTCTGTGGTAGAGTTGTCTAATTCATAGCCTGGTACTCCCTTTTCACTGTATTTTGGCGAATATTTGAGGCATTTGAATTTTTTTCCAGTCTTGCTTTTCTTACACTTCATATGGAAAGGTATCTTCTTTATTTACAAATTGTGGACTAGCTCCTATAATGACGGTATATAGAAGAATAGAGCTTGGAATAGTCTTCCTGATTTTTACGACTTTAGACAAGTTGTTTATTTTGGTGGCTCAGTGATAAACAATCCACCTGCCAGTGCAGGAGACATACCTTCATTCCCTGGAGGAAGTGGGAACCCACTTCAGTATTCTTGCCTGGAAAATCCCATGAACAGAGAGAGGAGCCTGGCAGTCTGTTGTCCATGAGGTCACAAAAGAGTTGGACATGACTCAGTGACTGAACATCAACAAAGGTGTTTGCTTTTATCCCCAGCAGTCTTGCTATAGGGGTCAAATGAGGGAGAGCAAGATTTTTAGTCCTAGTTACCTACCATAAATTATGAACCTTTAAAAATACAGTTTTAAAGGTATTTCTTCTCATTTTGAAGTCCATAAGGATAGTTTAATTCAGAATAAAATTTCTTAAAGAACCAGAATGATACTGACCATTTCAATAGAAACCTTTTTCAGAAGATTGTTTCTGTGCATAATTTGAGAAAACTGAGAAATGGCATGACTTCTTTGAGGAGATGTTATCAAAATACATTTTCCCACTGTAATCTTAGACTCACATAGTTGTAACCAAGATTTCCCTATAGGTTAAAAATTGAATCAAATTACAGATAAAATAATAATAATAATAGATTTAGAACTCAGGGGAACATTCAGACATTTCTAGATAGAAATTGACCACTATGAGTGAAGTAAAAAATATATATATTTTATCCCACCAAAAAGTTTAATTTGTCAAGGATGGGGTCTGGCTATTAGTATCCGGGAATCTTAACCATGTAGTCCAATCAGAACCACTGAGGTAAGGTGTGTGGAAGCATTTTGAGGTCCAAGTTATTAGTCAGAGTATAAGATGTAACACAGGACCATGTTGTGATATAGTTGGAGTGAATAGAAGTAGCTTTATGTTAGAAGAATATAAACTTCCTGGAGTACCATGAATTTCTACTGATGTAATTTTAGTAAGTTGACCCCCTTGTTCATTTAGTCTATTAAGATCCAGGTGATATAGTACCTGTCTTACTTTGAGCCTGTGTTCTTGGGTTCTTTGGGCTCATTCACATTCAGCTTCCTTGGGCAGAGTAAAACTTTGCATATCATGCTATTCTTTTGAGCTTCTCAACCACCATTTTATAAGAAGTTCAGCGTACCATGTGCTTAACTGCTGAGTCGCATGTGACTCTTCACAACTTCATGGACTGTAGGCCGCCAGGGTGCTCTGCCACAGAATTCCCCAGGCAAGAATACTGGAGTGGTTGCTGTGCCCTCCTCCAGGGGATCTTCCCAACCCAGGAATAGAACCCATGTCTCTTGCATCTCTTGAGTTTCTAGGTGGGTTCTTTAGCAGTGAGCCACCTGGTGCTTATACGTTTATGTAAAACATGAACCAGTGCCCTCTGAATGATGAGCAGCATGGTGGTAGTGGGGCCTGCATGTATTTGCTATGTTGAGAATACATTTTATCAGATTACCTCAGAGTAGATCACATCCCCTTGACATTACATTCTATGATGTGTTATTCTTGGAACCCAAACAGCATTCTTGGCCTAAGAGTATAAACACAGGAGTCACAAAATGAGTAGGATATTCTAAAGATTTTATATTTTAGTGAAAGAACATATCTCTCCAAAATGATGAGTACATTTTCCTCTTGGAACTTGCACAGATGAACCACTTACTAAGATGAAAACAAGATATTGAAAGTCTGAAAGGTTTTATGTCTATTTAAAAAATGAATTTGTAATGAAATACTTTCTCATATAGAGCCATTGGACCCAGGTAGCTTCACTGGTGAATTCTTACAAAATTTAAAAGAAAAAAATAACACCACTTTCTCCTAGAGACTAGAAAAAGAGTGAACACATCCCAAGTGTTGGGAAATAGTTCTGAGTGCCCCTAATAGCTGGTTCCAAGTGTTTGAGAGCTCCTGGAATTCTTATGCTTTGCTGGTGAGAGTGTAAATTGATCAGAACAACTTTGTGAAATTGTTCAGCCGTCTGTTAGATGTCAACAGAGATATAACCTGCAACTCAACAATCCCATTCTTCATAAATGGATATGTAAGTGGACCAAAAGATGTGGAAAGAGTGTTCATTATAACATTATTCATTCAGTTCAGTTCAGTCGCTCAGTCGTGTCCCACTTTTTGCAACCCTGTAGACTGCAGCACTCCAGCCTCCCTGTCCATCACCAACTCCCGGAGTTTACTCACACCCATGTCCATTGAGTCGGTGAAGGCATCCAACCACTATTTTCAAATGAGTCAGTTCTTTGCATCAGGTGGCCAAAGTATGAGAGCTTCAGCTTCAACATCAGTCCTTCCAGTGAATATTCAGGACTGCTTTTCCTTAGGATGGACTGGTTGGATTTCCATCCAACCATCTCATCCTCTGTCGTCCCCTTCTCCTCCTACCTTCAATCTTTTCAAGCATCAGGGTCTTTTTAAATGAGTCAGTTCTTCGCATCAGGTGCCCAAAGTATTGGAGTTTCACCTTCAGCATCAGTCCTTCCAGTGAATATTCAGGACTGCTTTCCCTTAGGATGGACTGNTAAAACATGAGAAAGTAAAATAATTGTTTTACAATTGACATGTTTGTGAATATAGCAGATTCTAAAATGAAACAATCTTTCTGCTTATAGAATAAGTTAATTTTTTTTTCTATTTTTATTCACCAGTGATTTTTTTTATAATAAAATGTTCCCACTGTCCTCGAACTCTGAATATCATTTCCTATCCAGTTTAGGGCTCAGTGGAGAGCAGGCTGTGTGTGTTTATTTCTCTAGCAAGGTATAGCTACGGAATAGATACTTCGAGGCTTAGCTACAAAATGGGTTTGAAAGTTTTGTGGTAGTTATCTGTTCTTTTCACTTGGACTGTTGCTTCATAGAATGATAGGACTGCATACTAGTTGTTGGCATTTTTCAAGCACTGGTTTTAGCTCCACATAATGTTTAAGTAGCAGATCCTTTAGATTCCAACTGCATCTCAAGGCACAAAGCCAAGATTGCACCAGCTCTGATTTCTGTTTGAGAACAAGCTCCTTTCATCCCCTCCCCAGGACTTATTGTTATCCTTAGGCTCTAGCAGCACTAAGTTCCTCAGTCATGTCTGACACTTTGTGACCCCATGTACTGTAGTCCACTAGGCTCCTCTGTCCATGGAATTTTCCAGGCAAGAATATTGGAGCAGGTTGTGATTTCCAACTCTGGGGAATCTTCTTAACCCAGGGATCCAATTCATGTCTCTTGTGTCTCCTGAATTGGCAAGTGGATTCTTTACCACTGTGCCACCTGGGAAGCATGTATGGAATTAATCAGTAGGAATTACAGATTGAAGCTAACATTTTCTATTTTAGATCTGCAGCTGACTTACTGCTAGGAAAAAGTAGCTACCTTACTTGTCTATGTTGATTTCAGGAAAGAGTAGCTTCAAAATTCTTCTTAATAAAGTGTTGATATTTCTTCAGTAAACACTTTTCTAGTTAGAACATTTCATGTGATACGGAGCATGAATTCACATAGCTATAATTTAAACCCATGCATTTTTATTTAAAACTCATTAGGGATGAAAAATGCCAAGTCACTAGGTTTTTTGTTTGTTTTTTGAGTGGCCTAAACCAACACACTTTCATTATCTCATAGGTCAGAAATCTAAGAATGGCTTTCCTGTACAGTCTGTTTTAGGGCCTGCCATGAGATTTCAGTTCAGATTTTGGCCAGGGCTGCATTCATCTGAAGGCTTGACTGGGGTTAGAGATTCTAAACTGTCTGCTGTCTTCTTAATAGCAATCCCTCATAAAATGTTGATAACTTAAAATATTGATAAATCATTTTGGTTTAAGTCTTTTCCAAGTGAGGATGCAGTTTTGAGTTCTAGCTTTCCAATTCCAGAAGTTAGAGACCTTAGAGTTGTCCCATATTTTTTCAAGGTATTGGTCTGAAAGAACATATTAGAGTTAATATGAATGATGTCCATATGGACTCAAACTTTGATGGTGGGAGTTTCTGTATAGATTTGTATTCGTAATAGTCACCTTGTTGGTATGGTTTAATAATTGCTTTTATATCGTGAAGGGTACCTATCATCTGATCTAATTTGCCAGAGTAGTTTTTGCTACATGAATGTCTTGTCAACTTGCAAGATGCCTAAGTTAATTGTGTCAATAATGTGTTTATCCTTCTGTGTAGCATTTGACATAGCTTACAGACATCTGTAGAAAGGACCAAGTGAATGTAGCTCTTTGGGCCAAAACTTTGAGAGTAGTTGTAACTCTTTGGGCCAAAACTTGTTGAGCAATTGTATGGATAACGAATTAGGATCCAGGATCCAAGTGCAGGCAAGGTCACATGGGAAAAAGTTGGAATTGATACCAAGATTACATTGTGATAAGTACCAAAATAAGTAGAATTCACTGAATGCTGAACAGATAAGAACATCAGATATTTGGTTCATCTCTTTGGTTATCATTCTCTGCTTGACAGGTTTTTCTGTGTTCAGTGTTCCAAGAGCGAGCATTCTCTTCTCTCCTATTTTGCTGTTCATGTCTCCAAAAATGCATGTATAGACGTTTCTTCCCAAGCACAAAAGATGCTTAATTATGTACATATAAAATAAAAACAGTTCAAGTTATCTGATGAAAAACTTGATATTGTTGAGTTAGAATTTCTGGCTTAAAATCAGTTCATTTCAGTCCCTTAGTTCTGTCTGATGCTTTGCGACCCCATGAATCGCAGCACGCCAGGCCTCCCTGTCCATCACCAACTCCCAGAGTTCACCCAGACTCATGTCCATTGAGTCAGTGATGCCATCCAGCCATTTCATCCTCTGTCATCTCCTTCTCCTCCTGCCCCCAATCCCTCCCAGAATCAGAGTCTTTTCCAGTGAGTCAACTCTTCGCATGAGGTGGCCAAAGTATTGGAGTTTCACCTTCAGCATCAGTCCTTCCAAAGAACACTCAGGACTAATCTCCTTTAGAATGGACTGGTT
>SJYA01000626.1:570599-594357 GCA_006410615.1 Neotragus moschatus | reverse complement strand
GGCAGGTCAGGTGGTCTGGTATTCCCATCTCTTTCAGAATTTTCCACAGTTTATTGTGATCCACACAGTCAAAGGCTTTGGCATAGTCAATAAAGCAGAAATAGATGTTTTTCTGGAACTCTCTTGCTTTCTCCATGATCCAGTGGATGTTGGCAAATTGATCTCTGGTTCCTCTGCCTTTTCTAAAACCAGCTTGAACATCTGGAAGTTCATGGTTCATGTATTGCGGAAGCCTGGCTTGGAGAATTTTGAGCATTCGTTTACTAGCATGTGAGATTAGTGCAATTGTGCAGTAGTCTGAGCATTCTTTGGCATTGCCTTTCTTTGGGATTGGAATGAAAACTGACCTTTTCCAGTCCTGTGGCCACTGCTGAGTTTTCCAAATTTGCTGGCATAATGAGTGCAGCACTTTCACAGCATCATCTTTTAGGATTTGAAATAGCTCCACTGGAATTCTATCACCTCCACTAGCTTTGTTTGTAGTGATGCTTTCTAAGGCCCATTTGACTTCACATTCCAGGATGCCTGGCTCTAGGTGAGTGATGACACCATCGTGATTATCTTGGTTGTGAAGATCTTTTTTGTACAGTTCTTCTGTGTATTCTTGCCATCTTTTCTTAGTATCTTCTGCTTCTGTTAGGTCCATACCATTTCTGTTCTTTATTGAGCCCATCTTTGCTTGAAATGTTCCCTTGGTATCTCTAATTTTCTTGAAGAGATCTCTAGTCTCTGGCTTAAAATAGTTTGAAAGAAACACACACCAAAGGTTTATATGTTGTATAAAGAACTTAGGTTATTGAGCTTTATGAAAGTGTACATGCGATATTCTGATGTGAAGAATCATAGGCTTTCATATGTCAATGTAAGTGATATTGTCATGTCTTTTTATTTTAATAGTGTTATTGATATATAATTTGTATATCATAAAGTTCACCAGTTTAAAGAGTATAATTCAAGGGCTTTCCTGGCAGTCCAGTGTGTATAAGACTGCACTTCCACTACAGGGGTGCAGGTTCCATCCCTGGTTGGGGAACTAAGATCCTATATGCTGTGTGACACAGCTCCCCCCCCCAAAAAAAAGTACAATTCATTGGTTTTAATATGTATACAGAATTGTGAAACCATCACCATAATCCAGTTTTAGAGCATTTTCATCATCCCAGTAATGAAACCTTGCCCCCATTAGCAGTCGCTCCCTAACCCTTTTTCCCTGCTTCCTAGCCTCAAGGAACCGCTGATCTATTTCAATTCTTTATAAATTTGCCTATTCTGAATATTTCATGTAAATTCTGATGCTTTCCCTGGAGGTTCATGTGGTAAAGAGTCTTCTTGCAATGCAAGAGACCTGGGTTTGGTCGCTGGATTGGGAAGATCCCCTGGAGAAGGTAATGGTAACCCACTCCAGTATTCTTGCCTAGAGAATTCCATGGACAGAGAGCCTGGCATGCTATAGTACATGGGGTCACAAATTCTTTTATATTTCATGTAAATTCTGGATATTTCGTGTAAATTCTGGGTATTTCATGTAAATGGAATCATGAGTACATGACCTTGTGTCTGGTTTCTTTCATTAGTTTTCTAGGTACATCCATGTTGTAGTATGTATCAGTAATTCATTCCTTTTTATGGCCAAATTATCTTTCATCAAATGGGTATATCATGTTTTATTTATATGTTTATCAGTTGATGGACATTTGGGTTGTTTCTATGCTTTGACTGTTATGAGTAGTGGTCCTTGTGAACGTTCATGTACAACTTTTTGGGGGGCCATGTATTTTAATGCCTCTTGGGTGTAGAGGCATATAGTAACTCTGTGGAGAACACTTTAAAGAACTGTCCAGTCATTTTCCAAAGTGATTGCTCCGTTTACATTCTCACTAGCAATGTGTAAGGGTTTCACTTTCTCCACATTCTCACCCTCATTCATTTGTAGCTGTCTTTTTGATTGTAGGCCTCTGGTGTGTGCAAAGTGGTGATATCTCCTTGTTTTGATTTACATTTCCCTAATGAGTAAGGTTGTTGAGCATCTTTGAGTGCTTATTGGCCATTTGTCTATCTTCTTTGGAGAAATGCCTATTCAGATTCTTTGTCCATTTTTGCATTGGGCTATTTCTCTTTTTTCTTCACACAATTGTAATTTTTTTAAAAAAATATTCTGGATTCACATCTCTTGCCAGTATGTGATTTGCAAATATTTGCAAATATTTTCTCCCAGCCTTTGAGTTGTCTTTTCACTTTATTGCTGGTGTCATTTGAGGTACACAAATTTTTAATCTTGCTGAAGTGCCATTTATCTGTTTTTGAGTAGAATTTTTGTTTTCTGTGTGTGGGAGGTTTTTTTTTTTTTTTGATGCTTGTGCTTTTGGTATTGTATCTATGAAATCATTGCCAAATGTAATGTCATTAAGATTTATGCTTGTATTTTCTTCAAAAAATTTTATAGTATTAACTTTTAAATTTAGCTCTAGAATCTACCTTGAGTTAATATTTGTGTATGGTATAAGATAGAGGTCTGAATTCATTCTTTTGCATATAGATATCCAGTTCTCCCAGCCCTCTTTGTTGCAAAGACTGTTCCTTTGCCATTGTCTTGGGCCCTCTGTCAACAATCAGTCAGCCATAAATATTAGAGTTTATCTGTGGACTTTTAATTCTGTTGATTTGTGTATCTATCCTTGTGCCAGTACCCTTTTTAGTTTTTAGAACCACTGATTACTTATGGGATGACAAACAAATTAACTCCTTTTAAAATGTTTTGATTTTGAGTTCTTTACCTTTAAAAAGCCATTTTCATATCATCATTCAAAATTCTACAAATAACAAATGCTGGAGAGGCTGTGGGAAAAAGTTGAACCCTCCTATACTAATGCTGGCAATGTAAATTGGTGCACCCACTATGGAGAATAATATGTCTGTTCCTTAAAAAACAAAATAGAGTTAGCGTATGATCGAAGGATCCCACTTCTGGGCATATATCTGGAGAGAACTATAATTTGAAAAGATATATGTACCCCAGTGTTCATTGCAGCACTATTTATTCTACAGTAGCCAAGATATGGAAGCAATCTAAATGTCCATCAACAAGTGAATGGATGAATATGTGGTGTACACACACAGACACACACACACACAGAGGAATATTATTCAGCCATAAAAATAATGAAATAATAACATTTGTAGCAGCAAGGATCAACCAGAGATTATCATACTAAGTGAAGTAAGCCAGACAAATATAATATTGCTTATATGTGGAATCTAAGAATATAATATGAATTAACTTATTTACAAAACATAAATAGACCCACATTCGTAGAAAACAAACTTATGATTACCAAAGGGGGAAAGGAGGGATAGATTAGGAGTTTGAGATTAACAGACACACATTACTGTATATTAAAATAAACAACAAGGACCTACCATATAGCACAGGGAATTCTGCTCAATATTTTGTAATAACCTGTAAGGGAAAAGAATATGAAAAAGAATAGATAAATATATATGTATAACTGAATCACTTTGCTGTACATTTACTTCAATAAAAAATAATGAAAATGGAATTAAAGGGCATTACAATTTTTCCTATTTATGTTAAATGTTTAAGAAACATTAGTATGTAAATATGCCCTCTANGTAAGGGAAAAGAATATGAAAAAGAATAGATAAATATATATGTATAACTGAATCACTTTGCTGTACATTTACTTCAATAAAAAATAATGAAAATAGAATTAAAGGGCATTACAATTTTTCCTATTTATGTTAAAGGTTTAAGAAACATTAATGTAAATATGCCCTCTGTTCGAGCTTCCCAAGTTGTGCTAGTGATAAAGAACCTCCCTGCCAATGCAGGAGATGTAAGAGAACCAGGTTCAATCCCTGGGTTGAGAAGATCTCCTGGAGAAGGGAATGGCAACCCATTCTAATATTCTTGCCTGGAGAATCGCATGGACAGAGGAGCCTGGAGGGCTGCAGTTCATAGGGTCCCAAAGAGTCGGACATGACTGAAGGAACTTTGCACACACGTGCCCCCTATTCAGGAACTTGTAACATACAAGCTGTTGACTAATTCTCTGAATTCATTAACATTTATTGTGTAATTATGTATTTAGTGAATAGTAAAAACTAGTGTTTATTTAGTAAGTTATAGTGACTTCTTTGTATATAGTTAAATAGCGATTGCCAAAACGTACAGAAGCTTGGTGTACTTTGCAGAAATCTCTGGAAAGATTTCTTCCTTCTGTTTGTGTATAGTGTGCACTTTGGAAGATCACCTGCACCACATGGTTTTGCAATTAATGTGTTTTATCTGTTTTAAAATAGATTTATTTAGTTGCGGTTATTTCAGGGAATATTTCTGATTTCATTAAGGAATGCACCTTTGATTTTAAAAACTAAGAGAAAGGCTTTTGGAAGGTGACATTAAAGAGATAATATTGTGAAAAAATTTTCTTTTTATGGTGTTAGCAAATTTTTAGGGGGAGTCAGTTTTTTCCTAAAACCGAGTTATGGCATTTTATACCTTTGTAAATGAGAAAAAAATCAAAATCTTCATTAGCCCAATCACAACTCTGATCATTCCAACCACAGTTTGCAACCAGTGCCATAAATTAAACATAACAAGTTTGAAGAGTCCAGCATTTAGCAAATGGTGATAACCTTGCACTAGACCTCCCTGTTTAGAGTAGATGGCAGATCATATGATGGAAAAAGTGCAAAGTATCATGTAACTGAGAGGTTAATTTGATCTTTAAAAAAAAGTGAAACAGTGACTAGCCAAATGAAGGTGTAATGTGGAATAAAGGCATTCTTAACCCTTAAGAATACTGATCTTCTCTAGACTGACAACTAAATGCATGTAGGAATTATGTCGACTTCTGTAAACAATGATGAAAGTTACACAATGACCACAAAAGCAAAATAGGAAAGATGGATGTCTTACAGAGAAAGAATCTTGATGTCCTTTCATAAGAAAATTTGGAGATTTTTAATTGAAGATTTTAGTTGATTTGAAGGGAAAACTTTGATGGGCAAGGGGTAAACATTTTTTAAAAAGTAATCAGGACATGCATTTCAGAATAGTTCCACAAACTAGACATGAAGGGAAAAAAACCAAAAAACCTGAAACTGCAGTTTGACACAGTTGTTGATATTTCCTTTTTAAGATTCTAGCTTCTTAGGTCTTGGAGATAGATCCTTATCCACCTGAGACTGGAAAGAGGTGGCAATAGTTCTGTCTGTCATAGATTTTCAAGGTAACTTAGTAGTTGAATGCCATAGCTGGATTTGTGGACTCCAGTGCTTGACACATGAGCATAAAAAGCTTATTCTAAATTCTGTTTTGTTTCCATGTTGAAAAAAGAAAAGAAAAAGCACATCTCGTAAGAGTGCCATTGGAGAGAACTTTCAAACATGTGAATCGATGGATTATTTTTTTTTTAAGTGTAAACCTCCTTGTGTAGCAAGAATTCTAATGCATGAGCATAGAAATGAGATACGTCTNGTTTCCATGTTGAAAAAAGAAAAGAAAAAGCACATCTCGTAAGAGTGCCATTGGAGAGAACTTTCAAACATGTGAATCGATGGATTATTTTTTTTTTAAGTGTAAACCTCCTTGTGTAGCAAGAATTCTAATGCATGAGCATAGAAATGAGATATGTCTTCTAGAAATAAGTCTGCCAGGCAGATCTTGTCTGGTTTGTTTGCTGTTTTTTTAATTGCTCAACTTTCTCTGTCAGCAGATAGCTTGAGCTCCCTATGACCTTTACCTTCGAACTCTGAAATACACTTCATAATAACTGATTCTCCTCCTTTGACAAATTATTAAATTGTCGCACTGCTGTTTGCAGTGAGTTCATTTTTAGAAATGAGGTAGTCAGCTGTTTGGCATTGCAGTGAACTAGAATGAGGGGACCTGGCTGCAGGGACAGCTTGCTTTGTAAGCTGGAAAGTGTCAGTCAGCAAACAAGGCAAGGACCTGCATTCATGAAATGAGAAAAAGTGCTTCACTATTCAGGGCTGAAGGCTCCTGGCAGATTTTACCTGAAGGACAGAGGTAGAAGCATCAGCTAGCTTCTCGGTGTCCAAAATGATCAGCAAACAACAAATTGCATGTTGGATTCTTTTTGGAAGAAGATACAATGGAGCAGTTTTTTGTGGTAAAGTGAATCTTTTTAAAATTCCCATAGCCCAGTAAACTCCTATGACCATTAAATGTGAAATGTAGTGTTAGGTGTTAGTCGCTCAGTCATGTCTGACTCTTCACAACCCCTTGGACTGTAGCCCACCAGGCTCCTCTGTCCATGGAATTCTCCAGGCAAGAATACTGGAGTGGGTTGACATGCCCTTCTCTAGGGGATCTTCCTGACCTAGGGATTGAGCCCAGGTCTCCTGCATTTCAGATGGATTCTTTACTAGCTGAGTCACAAGGGAAGCCCAAGAACACTGAAGTGGGTAGCCTATCCCTTCTCCAGGGGATCTTCCTGACCCAAGGACTGAACCCAGGTCTCCCACATTGCAGGCAGATTCTTTACCATCTGAGCCACAAGGGAAGAGTCCTTCCTTATATATTTGCTTGTCTCCTGGTCAGATGGAAGCTGGGGTTCTTGGGGTGATAAAAGATCTTTTTTTAATTTTTAAAAAATTTATTGAAGTATTGAAGTTGATTTGCAATGTAGTGTTAATTTCTGCTCTATAACAAAGTGATTCTATGTATTCCTTTTCATTATGGTTTATCAGTAGGATATTGAGTATAGTTTCCTGTACTGTACAGTAAGACTTTGTTTATCCTGAAAAAGTCTTTGACATCAGTTAAAGACGCTTACTCCTTGGAAGAAAAGTTATGACCAATCTAGATAGCATATTCAAAAGCAGAGATATTACTTTGCCAACTAAGGTCCGTCTAGCCAAGGCTATGGTTTTTCCAGTGGTCATGTATGGATGTGAGAGTTGGACTGTAAAGAAGGCTGAGCGCCGGAGAATTGATGGTTTTGAACTGTGGTATTGGAGAAGACTCTTGAGAGTCCCTTGGACTGAAAGGAGATCCAACCCGTCCATTCTGAAGGAGATCGGCCCTGGGATTTCTTTGGAAGGAATGATGCTGAAGCTGAAGCTCCAGTACTTTGACCACCTCATGCGAAGAGTTGACTCACTGGAAAAGACTCTGATGCTGGGAGGGATTGGGGGCAGGAGGAGAAGGGAACAACTGACGATGAGATGGCTAGATGGCATCACTGACTCGATGGGCGTGAGTCTGAGTGAACTCTGGGAGTTGGTGATGGACAGGGAGGCCTGGTGTGCTGCGATTCATGGGGTCACAAAGAGTCGGACGCGACTGAACTGAACTGAACACCACCCAGGCTGCTGAAGTATCTAGAGAATGATGCTTCTGCAGGCATTTAGATGCTTGATCTTAGGCAATTTTCTACATGCAGACTTTTCTCACACATCACTTTTCAGGCAACCACCAAATTTATGTCCAAGTGGTTGCAGATAGAGCCATTGTAAATAAACACCTTCATCTCTTCTAGGCATGGTGTTATAAATTGTGGTTCCATTCCTGGAATTCGTCTCATGCTGTAAGCATACCAAAATTGATTAAAAATTACCAGCTAATAGGAAGTAAAACACAGCATAACCTTTACAAATATTTCTTAGGTATGTAAGACCCAAGTTGTAAATAGCTATATTGTAAAAGTACATTTTGGTGGGTTTTTCTCTATGTACTGAACTGGTTGAAGCTAAAATTTTAAATCCAGGGCTTAAAAATAGAAATCACTTTTCAATATCAGTGACAGTTGTTTTTCCTTGCTTTCAAAATTAAGTTCATCCATCTCAAACATGAGTTGCTTTTTTGATGTCAGTATGTAGAGCTCCCAACATCCGGAAGATGGATCCATGGCAACCACATTTTCTTCCGTCGTCCTTGTTTCATAGCCATCAAAAACCTGGTGAGAACAGAAGCCTTTTTTTTCTTTAATGAGTTCAGCTAACTTTTCTGTGTGTAACATTTCCGTATTGTTTGCAGCCCTTCCCTGGATTCTGATATTAAGCTTCCCATATCTGTCTTCTTAGAGTAATCAAACCATCCTTTGCTTCTTGCTGAAAATATCTCCGTTTGCATGTTGAGAATGTTGTGGTTGTTCTTTAGTATTTGGAGTAGTTATTGCCTGTGCAAAATTACTGTTGGAGTAATTTTTCAGGCCTTTGTCATTAAGCATTTGGGGATTCCCCCCCATTATAAGTTAGTTTGTTTCCTTTTAGTTTTCTAATTCATTTTCAGCCAGTATTCCTCTTTGATGTTTGCAACAGTGCAGATTTGAACCCACTCAAAGTCTAATGGTAGTGTATGTGGTAAAGAATAGCTGTGTTAGTGCCCTGCAACCCTAGATCTCCAGGAACACACTTGCAGGGTGTGAGGAAGAGGGTGTGTTAGAAGGAGGGTATTAGAGGATTTGGGCTGTTGATGAGAGGTGGTGTGGGGAGGCTTTAAAGAGGTAGGACTTTGCTCTGGGTCAAGTGCTGTCCGGAAGCAAGAGATTTTCCACCACTGGGTATCTTAATACATCATATCCAGAAGGAGGAAAGATAAAATCAAGGCTAAAGACGTTGGTAAAGAAGCAGTCTTTCCTTTTGGCCAGGATAGGGAGGTGTTTGGTCATTTATGTGGCTTGGAAAATGTTGATATTTTGTCCATGTTCAGATGTGATTGTGGAGTGGTCCTGTTTTTCTCCTCTTCTTATGGTCACAGGGCCTTGTCTTATGTCGGTGGTCTGTGAAATTGTTTATATTTACCCAGAGAACACCAAGGTCCTGCTCTGAGTGGCAGACCAACTCCTGCATGACAGATTTTTTTCTCTGTCTTCATTGTGACAAATAAAATGCCCAACATTTGCTAAATGGCTTATTGAGGTACTTTATGAAAATAATACATACTGTTTGATTCCCCTTTCTGGTAGAAATATAAATATATGATGTAGCAATTTCATGGAAAGCTGTATACCAGATTATTAACAATATTAATATTATTAACATGTTATTAACAATATCTGAGCAAGATTATTAGTCTTTTTTCTGGCCTGCACTGGCATTTATTTTCTGCTTTTTTTTTTTTTTGTAGAAAACATGCCTTTTATAATAATAAAAAGCAATAATAAAAGAATGTATAAAGTAATCTCAACTATTTGGCTCTCTTTTCAACTTAGCATTCTAAATCATATGAAATTCCCTACATTATTGAAATCTAATCTTAGCTCAGATGTTCTTTAATGATTATGTAATTTTCCATCCTGCAGGTCAATTTAATTTTCTTAATCAGTCTCATATTATTGGACTGTTAGGTTGTATCCCGTTTGGGGTTATCATAAATCATGCTGTATTGAAGTTAGAAATCTTTGGGTATGAACTTTTGTCTGTGCGTCTGAATGTTTTCCTAGCTCTGATTCTTAGGATTAGAATTACTGGGTCCAAGATTCCGAGTATATTTTAGGCTCTTGATACATATTGCCAAGTAAAGGTACAGTCTAGAAAACATACTGATTTATACCAGCTGTGTGTTTTAGAGGAGCTGTTTTACCATATCAACTTGGCCAATTTGATATACATAGAAAGAGACTCCATTGTTCTATTTTGTAACTTCCTTGAATTATTAGTGATTTTGAGGATTTTTATTTACTAGTCACTTATATCCCTTCCTTTGTGATTTCTCTGGTTGTATTCTTTGCTCGGGGCAGCTTTTAATATTACCATAGAAGCCAGGACAATGACGACTGTCCATTTGATATTTATTGTCAGTTTGAGCGCAAATTATTGCTGCTTACTGAATAGCCTGCAGCCTTTTGTCCAATTTTAGCTAAACCTGGAATAATTATTGTTGTTCTAGGGAGGCATTATATAGGAGTCATAATGAGACTTTGGAGTAGATGCTGAACTGTATACAAAGAAGATGAGTATATTCTACTCCACAGATGTATCTGCCCCTAAACCGTCTGTCCTGCTGCTTCCTTGAAGGCTCTTAGAAACAAGCCACCGTGCCCAGTTAAAGGCAGTTCATTTGATTTGGTTTCTTCTTTAGGCAGTGTCCTGATCTTTACTTTTTCCCCTTTTGCTTCATTTTTTTTTTTCCCATTGAAGTATATAGTTGATTTGTTATTGTTGTTGTTTAGATGCTAAGTTGTGTCAGCTTTTTTGCCACCCCACGGACTGTAGCCCACCAGGCTCCTCTGTGCATGGGATTTCCAGGCAAGAATACTGGAGTGGGTTGCCATTTCCTTCTCCAGGGGATCTTCCCAGGAGGAGCCACAGGAGCTCAGGCTTGATCCCTGGGTCAGGAAGATCCCCTGGAGGAGGGCATGACAACCCACTCCAGTATTCTTGCCTGGAGNGCACAGGATTAATTAACTTTAAGAATTTGTCAAAAACCTCTGTTGCTTTTCAGTTGTGTTTATTCAGCTATTGCCTGGAAGCAAATGGCCTGTCACATGGGCTCTGGGAATCCACCTGTGTACAAAGACTTTCTCTGATAGTAACATCTGGCCTGTGTCGAACTGCTTTTAATCAGGTTAACCCACTTTTCAGGAAAGGAGATGGATGGACTAGAACTTGTGCAGAAAATAACCACGTAATTTAAAGCAGTCTTATATTTAGGAAATCCCCATTTTCTTCTTACATGATGTGAGTTTTTTCTCAGTGATGGTCAGGAAGGTTGTGTGTTTTAAACTTCGGTACTGAGCCAAAGCAGGAAGCAGTAGAAAGGTGTTCTCTGCTCTGCAGGCTGCTGCTTCTTGGTCATTTCTGTCTCCATCAAGATTCAAGACTCCTGTCTGCTGCCAGCCACTACCCCAGGTCTTCTCCATGCTCACCAATTTTTCTCTCATTTGCCTTCTTGACTTCACTTTTATCTTTAATCTCTTCTGATCTTGGATTTAAAAATCCTTCTGTGACAAGCCCTCTTCATTATTATGCCCTTTGTTTTTAATGGGACAGTAAAATATTTGGCATGTTCTAATTTGCTGGATTTCATTTTGCTGTCTTTATTTCTCTGTCATCTTGAGCTCCAGTATCTTCTCTGATTAAGCATTTATCTCTTGTAGAGTCTGTTTTCTCCAAGGCTCTCTGTCCTTTCTGGAGGAAACACCTTCACCCATGGGCTCAGACCCCAGCCTTAGCAAGCAGTGTTGCTGGTATTAGGGAGCCCAAATGACTCAAATGATTTATATACTTGGAAGAGCACAAGATGATTAAAAAAGGTCCAATCATACTCCTTTTCCTCCACCAGGGAAGAATGGGTGATGGGTAATGATGGGTGTTAAGCTACNCTGGAGGAAACACCTTCACCCATGGGCTCAGACCCCAGCCTTAGCAAGCAGTGTTGCTGGTATTAGGGAGCCCAAATGACTCAAATGATTTATATACTTGGAAGAGCACAAGATGATTAAAAAAGGTCCAATCATACTCCTTTTCCTCCACCAGGGAAGAATGGGTGATGGGTAATGATGGGTGTTAAGCTACCAGAATCGGCAGCTTTATTACAGCCCCATAGGAATCCCAGCCTGTGTGTGGGAGATTCTGGGATGTGGTATAAGAAAGTACTAGATAGATTTATCAGCACAAAACATAGGAGAATAAAGTATATTGCTGAGGATGTGAGGGCTCCTGTTGAAATATAAGTACCAAGAGTGCTGACTGCCAGAATGTGGATTTATGGGAGATGAAGCCCTAAAATACTTTCTCCAACAAAAAACAGACCTCTTGGAAACAGTTTTTCCTCTCTCTGTACTTAGCTCCCATTGAGCTTAAATTGCTCTCAGTATTGTGATAATGACAATTCAGTATTACAGGATGTGGAAGATGAACCAAATAAATTAACCAGCTGCTTTTAAGGGTAGTTCCCTCAATGGCTTCCCCTCTAAAACGCTTTGTAGAAGATTCGTGCTCAGTAGGTCTCTAGGCAGTTTTACGGCTGGAAGAAAGAAATGGATTTTATTAAATGTCAGTGAAATACAAGCAGGTAGTTTTGTGGTAGTTAAATTAGCATAGAGTGTGTGTAAGAAAAGCAGCTTATCATGCCTTAAATCGCAGAAACAGAACTTTCCTTGGCCTTCCTGCCAGATGATGCATTTCTGCCTGAAATTCCCATAGATTAGGATGGAAAAATCCTAACCCCTCCTATCTGAAACTGCAAAATGTTATCCATCAAATGCTGCAGGTACAGTATCATTTTATTTGGAGAGTTTCAAAGGACAGTAATGGCAATAATTTTCTAATTTCTAGCTGACATTTAAGATTTTATGCCATGTATGGACTAGGAGATAGGACTTATGAGTAAAGAGCTGAGTGAATTGGGAATTTGGGATTGACATGCACACACTGCTCTATTGATAGATAAATATATAACCAATAAAATAGATAACCAACCAGGACCTACTGTTTAGCACAGGAATGCTGCTCGATATTCTGTAATAACCTAAATGGGAAAAGAATCTGAAAAAGAATAATAGATAGGTGCATATGTATAGTTGAATCACTTTGCTGAAACTAACGCAGTATTGTTAATCAACTGTGCTTTAATACAAAATACAAGCATTTTTAAAAAGAACTGAGTGGAGTGCAGAGGGAAGACAGAAAGAAACACTTCATGGGATCAAGCCGGTAACAGAGAAGGGCAGGCCAGGTAGGGGACGACAGGAGAAGTGGATACTGTGACGTTCCAGAGGGCTTTGTGCAAGCGGACAAACCCATTCCAGGACATCACTGCTCAGACCAAAGGGGACACCAGTGGGTATCCCTGAAACCAAGGAGCCGCAGTAACCTAAACCAAACAGAGAAGGTCTCACCTTACAGTCCATAGTGTCTCAAAGAGTCGGACATGACTAAAGCGCCTGAGCACGGCACATCACCTTCAAAGTCTTCAAATTTATGACAAGTTGTGCACAAGTCATATCCTCTGACACTGAGGAAAAGGAAAGAGAGCAACATTTTAGGAGTAGGACATGGCGTCAGTGTACATGAGCCCTTTCTCAGAGTGTGTGGATGTATTCCTTGGATGATCAGTCCCAGGGCCCTTTCCTTTAGATGTGTGAATGAGGGCAGATGCCTCTGTGTCTGAGATAGGGTACTGCTGCTGCTGCCAAGTCGCTTCAGTTGTGTCCAACTCTGTGCGACCCCATAGACAGCACCCACCAGGTTCCGCTGTCCTTGAGATTCTCCAGGCAAGAACACTGGAGTGGGTTGCCATTTCCTTCTCCAATGCATGAAAGTGAAAAGTGAAAGTGAAGTCACTCAGTCGCGTCCGACTCTTCATGACCCCATGGACTGCAGCCTTCCAGGCTCCTCCGTCCATGGGATTTTCCAGGGAAGAGACATTGCCAACTAAAGACAGGCCAGATGACTAGAGGATGTGGGAATTACACAGCTCCTCCCATAGCAAATACATTGTATTTTTGGACATGGAAAGAAGGAATGACTTTTAGACCCAGGAAAAGCCTACTCAGTATCTAATATTTGTTATTCCTTGTGTGTTTAGCAAAGCATCTATAAGATTTGGTTTCTTTCCCAGATACCTCTGGGGAGATGAGAAGTAAATACATTGTTCTCAGTGAACTAGATATAGTGTGGCACCCATGATCCCATGACTCAGAAACAGTATTTGACTTAACGAAAGAATTCTCCAAAATAATGATCTTCTCTAACATATTTAAGGCTATTTGTTTAGAGATCATCTCTTAATTTTCAAACATAAAGGTAAAGTGATGAACTACCACCATTTGAAAGGCATGAGAAAAATAATATGAATTGTGTCTAAAAGCGTAATGGAAATGAGTTGAAACTTAACTGGTTTACAGAAGCTAGGACATTAGCTACCCACCCGCCCCTCTCTGCTGTTTTTGGACACCCATCAGTGAGTCAGTGACATCAGATAGTTACTCCTGAGGCCATGTTATAAAAATAACATTAAGGGACGAGCCTCTCTGCTCCTTTGCTTCGTGTCAGGGCAGGGCACACAGGGTTTATTGTAGTAGGACTCTGGAAATTCAGACTGAATTCAACCTTCTCTCCTTTCCTTCCTGCCCTCTGCTGGAAGTTTTCCTTGGAGCCAGAGCAGAAGACAAAGGGAGGCCGGGGCCCAGCAGCCTCAGCTTCCTCCCATTGCAGAAATCACACTGACCACAGCAGAAAGGAGAAAGTGGAGTGACCTTGGCTTGGGTGGGGATTGCAACAAGATTTTATTAAGAGTTTTCTAAAAGAAGTTAGAGTTTTATTTAAAAATTAGATACCATCTATGTGAATTCTCACTCCATATGTAGGGGACCACAAATAGTCGTTTCACTCAGTTCCAGTGAATTTTTTATTTTGTTTTATTTCAGATTTTCCCCTAAATTATCTTGACTGTTAAAATTAGAGGATTGACTTTCCTCCCCATATCTATTAACGTGAATATAAAGAGTACTTCATGTGTGAATATAGAGAATAATTCACGTGTGTGATGTAGAATAATTATTAAAGAGGAATAATACAAAATCACTTGTCCTCTCTCAAGTGATGATCTCTTTGTCTTTCAGGTTTTATATATGGATACACAGTCATATTTTATTTAAAAGTCATTGTATTTAATCTGTTTTACAGTCTGCTTTATTAATATGCTCTGAACATCTTTTCCTGTAAATAAGTGTCCTTATTTAAAACATACACACACACACACCATGTATACACAGACATGTCCCTCCCCCCAGTGTCTGACCTTATCATTTCGGTTCATCTTTGTCAGTTTTTCTTTCCTTTTTCTTTCACCTGTCAGTTCTGAGACCACTGCTCGCCTGTTGGGGGTGTTAATTAAAAAAAATTTTAGTATCTAGCAGGGCAGATCACCCTCCCACCCCCAAATTGCTTAATTAAAAAAAAATTTTTTTGTTATTATCACGCATTTTCAAATGAGTTCATTGCATTTTAGAAGCTCTAGAAATAGTTCCTTTGGGATTTTCTTGGGGTTTGCATGAAAACCATAGGTTAACTTCGTAAGACTTAAGCTCTTCGGTGAGAATTCTGAGTCTTGTCATCCAGGTGCATGCTGTATGTTTCCATTTATTTTGCTCTCCTCCTCTGTCCCTCAGTAAAGTATTTTTGTTTTCCGTGTAGCTCGTACACACACATCTGTTTCTGTTCATTACTAACTTTGAGAGCTCTGGACTTACCCTTGTTTATGACTTTGATCGCATCCCCTAAAGTTTAGGTTTGTACTATTTGTATTTTCATTTTCCAAGTGCTCTGGCTGCAGTGTGATTTCCTCTTTCACCCAAGGATAGAGAGTATTTTGTTTTTTTTTATTTCCGTTTTTTTCCCCCTTGTTTTGCTCTTCTTATCCTTTATTATTAATTTCTTGCTTTATTTTCTTGTCACCTGAGAATAAAGAGAATTATTCCCAAAGTTTTTTTCTGCTTTACGTTATGTCTCCTTTATGTGGTGGTAGGAGTAGGAGATTTTTTCTTATTCCCTAGATAAGTTTTATTATTTTCAAATCCTGAATTTTTCCATATTGCCAGTGTTTTCTTCTTTTGAGCTCATATTTATGAGACGTGGCTGTGAAGTTATCCGTAGATTTTGTGAGAACTTGTCCAAATCTTTTACTCTGGACAGTGGGGAGAGCTTTTATGTTTTCCATTTTGCTGAATTGGAACATAATCGTCTGTTGGGAAAATGGATACAAAAGAATGCATTGGGTGGGCCAAAAAGTTCATTTGGGTTTCCTGTATGATGTCACAGACAAATCCAAACGAACTTTTTTGGCCAACCTAGTAATTATTGGCGCAGCAGGGAAGTGCTGTATTTTAAAAAATAAGAAAACAAAAACGAAACTTGTCCTCTGTGCTTAGTAAGGCAGGTGCTGCCCACCTCGGTAAGGGGCACAGTTGCCCTCAGGAGGCGCCCTCCAGCACCAGCCTGCGCGCTCTTCCTTCCAGGCTGGTTCTCCAAGCAGCGGCCCGCACGGCAGCTCAGGTGCGCTGTTCCAGTGCTGATCTTGGACCCTGTCCCTGCCGGAGGTTTCCCCTGTGGCCCCTCGGCCCCAGCCCCCGCTGCACTGTGCCTCCTGCCCTATACTCCACCCAGGCGGGCTCTTTCTTGTGTGAGTCAGCTCACAGCCTTCACCAGGATCCTCCTCCTGTTAGGTTTTACAGAACTAATTTGAAATTGAGGGCTTACTTAACTTTCCTGACCCAGGTGCAGACTGTTGCCCTTTTAACACTCTCTTGGCCATTTCTCGGTGGGTATAGGTGAGGGAGACGCCTTGCCCTGCATCTCCATGCCTCTCCCCCTGGCCGTCCAGCAGAGCCACCCTTCCAGCAGGTGCTGGTGGAACTCTCCCTGGCCCTGCCCACATTTTTTTACAGTCCCTGTCACCTGACTGAGGCCACTGAGTGGTGCGGGTTGGGGAGGGCGGGGGACGACAGACCCTGTGGTCTTACCAGTTCCTCATGTTGAATACAACTGTCAGTAGCTACCTGTCTTTAGTGGAGCGTGACCTGATGTGTGGTAGGAGCCATACTCTCAAGCTCTCACCTCTGGTCCCCAGTTTCAGACCTGTCCCATCATAAAACCCCACACACACTCAGTGGCCGCCTTAGTTCTGTTCTCTGAATCATGACCCAAGGGAGAGGCTGCGTCACAGCTGGAGGCTATACCTAAGGGTCGCTAACTGGAAGCAGGCAGCCTTGGTGGTGGTGAGAATTTCTTAGAACCTGGGCCAGTCGAGATGGCTTAGAAGATCACTGAACACGTAGAAGAGATCTATCCTGTGTGTATCCGATGGGAACACAGGACCACATGTCTTTAGTAAAAGTTCTGCCTCCACTAAGGATGTTGTAAGGCTGCCTTGCTCTTGCATGGATGACAGAGAGCTTTAAACATTTTCTGGCATTTTAATGAGACTAAACTCAGCTTATTTATGATGATGCCCACTTATTTAATTATAACTCCCCCTCATCTTTTTTTTGTGCGTGTGCCCCTCTGGCTACTGAGAAAGATATATAAAAATATTAATAAAATATTAATAATGTGAATTTACTTTCTGTTACCTTTTTTTCTTCTTTTTTTTGGAGGTGGGGTATTATACTAAGGTGCATTGAAATTGACACTTATAATAGGAACTTTAAAAATTCCATTAAGGAATGCTTTTAAAAGATAACTGTGTTTCAGAATTCTGTGTCTAACTTACATATTTTAAGTTCTACATTGTATAAATTATATATGTTGTATGCATTATTATATATTGTATAAAGGTCTTTTCTTACAGGATTTAAATTGGATATGGCAAGAAAAATAAATCTGATTCCTTAATAATGTGTGATTTCTAAAAGAACTACATCTCTATGCAGAGGGTTTGACCAGTTATTTTTGGTCATAAAATTTATTCAACATATTTTTTTTGGTAGGTAGCTACTCTGAAATTTCTAAGTTAAATTCTAAAGCACATTTCTCTTGTGACATGAATTGCTCAAGTCATTGTTACTTTTCTTGAGTTTGACCCTTTCTAATTATTGCAGCTGAATCTGTGACTAGTCTTATTTTCAGAGGAAAGTTCTAAAGTTTTGATTTCCCAAATTACTAAATAAATTAATCCTGGTCGATTACTTGAAGAACTTTCTGTGGTAAAAATCTTTTGGCTAAATACCATACATGCTCTCTTTTTTTCTCTTGACTTTTGGTGTTTTGATGCCATCTTGTGGCTGGACTGTGTAATAACTTCAATACTGAAATATTTTAAACAGTGCTGCCCTGGACAGGATCAGATAGACTGGGAATACTTTCCAAAATGCGAATCATGTGCCACTATAAGTCTGTGTTTAAAATATTTAGAGTAATTTGTTTGTTACTTGGATTTGTGGACACAGCGGTAGGAGAGGGTGGGACGGATTGAGAAAGTAGTATCGACATATAGACAGTATTATGTGTATAATAGCTAGCTAGTGGGAAGTTGCTGTGTAACACAGGAATCTCAGCCTGGTGCTCTGTGATGAGCTAGAGGGGTGCTATCGGGGGTGAGAGATGGGAGGGACATTCAAGAGAGAGGGAATATATGTATACATATGGCTGATTCATGATGTTGTACGGCAGAAAATAGCACAGCAGTGTAAAGCAATTATCCTCCAATTAATTTTTTTTTAAATTTGTTTGTTACTTGTTGAATGTCCAGGCAAAAATAATAAGGAATTTACCATATGGCTCTTGGTTTTTAAAATTCTGTTTTTATGACGTTTGCCCCTAGTTGCTGCTGTTTGAACGATCTTGGATGAGCAGATGGAAGTCTTCAGTTCTGCATGAAGGGGAAGGGAACATAAGGAGTGTGAAGTGGAGGGGCCATCTGATTGCCTGGGCCAATAATATGGTAAAAGTGCATCTCCATCTCTCTAAGGCTTGTTCAGCGCCAGAAGGATGGCCAAACCCAGAGGGCTGTGACAGGGTAGGGATGCCACTCCTCCCATCACCATTTCTGAAAGGTGCCCATGGCGATTGATATCATACCCGGAAGGGTGAAGAAATTAGATTGCTTTTGGCTTTCAGCAGAGAGTGATTTCCAACATATTCTGGACTCTATTTTAGAGGAACAAACCCGAGGCATGGAGAATAGCCAAGAAAATGAAAAGGCATCTTAATAATGGAAGGGCTGCAATGGGAGCATGGTTTTGAAAATACCATTTGCCTATTAGCCAAGGGCAAGTGCCAGTCGATATGAAACAAGGGCTGGATATTGCTGATTTCTTTTACTCCCAGAATAATTACTGACCCAAAACAGGCCTGCCTTTGAAAAAGTGGGTCCTAATTTTTGATGCTTCACTTACCTCAAGTGTAGTTGATATGAGTTAGGGCAAATAGAAAGTTTAAAAAAATTACCTTTAGGACATCTGGCATAGCTATAG
Organism: Neotragus moschatus; assembly: GCA_006410615.1. NCBI lineage: Eukaryota > Metazoa > Chordata > Mammalia > Artiodactyla > Bovidae > Neotragus > Neotragus moschatus. Next base: position 575,452 of record SJYA01000626.1, on the reverse strand, counting down.
CTTTTGGAACTTTGATGTATAATTTAGCAAATAAGTGCTATTCCTTTTTCTATTTTGCCATGCTGCAACGTCATATGAGCTCTGTTCCCTGACCAGGTATCAAACCCAAGCCCCATGCATTTGGAAGTCCCCAGCTATTCCATTTTGCATGGTAGAAACCTCCCAGAAGCTGCTGTGCTGGTTGGGACTTTTCCTACGTCTTCTGGGTCATCATGGTCAACAGATGTATGGCCTCTTGGTTATTTTCATTTAGCTGCTTGCTCATTGTTTCTTGATTTGAGTACTTTAAAATGTCAAGTGTAGTTTTCTCTACCTAGTGGGTTTTCAGATTCAAAGCTTTTCTGAAAACCAAATCCCATACTTGAGGTGTAACAATACATGCATAAATGTTTNCATCATGGTCAACAGATGTATGGCCTCTTGGTTATTTTCATTTAGCTGCTTGCTCATTGTTTCTTGATTTGAGTACTTTAAAATGTCAAGTGTAGTTTTCTCTACCTAGTGGGTTTTCAGATTCAAAGCTTTTCTGAAAACCAAATCCCATACTTGAGGTGTAACAATACATGCATAAATGTTTCTTGTCTGTCATTTTGGAAACGTAGTTGCTGATATCTATACATTTACCATTTGGTCGCTTGTGCCATCTGCTCATAAAATCTCCTTTGCCTGAAAAGAAGGATGGAGGTTTCCCTTTGTTCTGGGTTTTCACCGAATTTGTGTGGCGTCGGCACGTTTCTGTGGTTCCCAGTGGCACCTAATAAACACCGTCAGTATTTTGCAGTGCTCATTATCACTGGTGTATAGTAGTGGCCATTATTAAATTTCCTTTCACTTTCCTTCTCTTGAGTCAAGGATGCTTAACGCTACTTTATTTTCCAGGGCGTAAAGATTTTTGACATCACCTCAAAGCAGAGAATCACGAACGTGCCCCGGGATGATATAAGTCTTCGCCCAGATATGTATCCCTGTAGCCTCTGCTGGAAGGACAACGTGACGCTGATCATTGGCTGGGGGACGTCTGTCAAGGTGGGTTTACTTGTCTTTCTCATGAGTCCATGTTGTTACAGAGATGCTGATGATGGTCCAAAGGAATGAGTTCCTCTGTGTGTGTGTGTGTGGACCGTTTCTGAGTGTGTGTGTGTGTGTGTGTGTGTGTGAACCATTTCTGAAGTCCTTATTAAATCTGTTATGGCATTGCCTGTGTTCTCTGTTCTGGTCCCTTGGCCTCGAGGCATGTGGGATATTAGTTCCCTGTCCAGGGATCAGACCCGCACCCCTTGGATTGGAAGGCCAAGTCCCAGCCACTGGACCCCCAGGGAAGTCCAAGAATATGAGTTCTTGAATGGCTTCTCAGACCCAAAATATTTTCACCTGCATATTATGGTCATGGGATAAGCGTGAGTTTTCAGATCTGTCCTTTCTCATGACCTTATCCATGTTCAGGATGGTGTAGGCTTTCTGATCTTTTTTTTCATTTCCTGTAACCCAGTCGACCTTAGCTATTTATGGAGTATGCGTTGTGTTACTGGTTCATGTGGGTCCCTTTCTTTTTTCATTCTTATTTTCCTTAGCTTTGATCTTGAGCTTCTTCAGTAGAACTGATGGTGGGAAAAGATGGTTGAAATGAAATCCTGCTTGCTTGCTAGTAGTTTGGTGCAGTAAAGGCCCAGGCTTATTATGGATGATACTACTTGGGGCTGTTTTGTCACATATATCGCCTGCCTTTTATATGCCTGGGTAAATGAAGCTGTTCTGCAAAACAAGGCCCAAAGTCCATTCACCTTTATTTCATACCTAGAAGTGCTTGTCTCGTATTAGATATTTCAGAGCAAAATTTGTTTGTTTCCCTTTAAAAATATATACCTTCGTCTAAATAAAGTAAAACTTAGCTGAGATAAAGGTGTTGTAAGAAGATATCCCAGCAGTAGTCTAATGGAAGGGCTCAGGCTGTAGAGTCACACAGACCTGGAATCCATTCCAGTTTTCCCACTGATCTTCCTATGTGACCCTCTCTAAGCCTCACTCTTCTCATCTGCAAAATGGGAGCGCTGATAGTTCTCACAGCACATATTTTGGGGCAGTTTAATGAAGAACTTAGTATAGGATCTGGCATACTGTGTGTAGGAAATACAAGCTGTCATAGTTACGTCAGAAAATTCTAGAAAGGTCATGAAAGAGACATGCTATTGAAAATTCCTCTGTGAAAAAGAAGCATAAAAATTATTAATGTGGTGATTGTTATCATCAAAATAAGCATTATTAGTTTGAGATAGATCTAATTATGATTCAGGTTCTCTTTTTTAGTAGAACAAGTGGTAATTGTTTCCATGTGTTAAATGAACACAACAGTCACATTTAAGGTAATAGGATGGAGGTTGTACCTCAAAGTCAAGGACAAAAGAGGGCTTCTCAGTCTCCCTCTCCCAGTACTGATCCAGTAAACTGATGTGCTCAATAGTTTTTAAATATCTTAAATAGACCAAGTGGCTTTTTCCCTTATTTTAAAGTTGGTATTTTCTTTTCTTTTCTTTTTTGGTGAAAGGAAAGGGAAACTAGCCTATTGGGACGTGAAAGAAGTTTGATGATTGCTACTGGAAATGCTTCCTCCATTAGGCTGAATTATGGTCCCCAAGATAGCAATCCTGATTCCCACCACCTATAAATGTTTCTTTATGTGGTAAAGAGCCGAGCAAAAAGACATGACTGACTAAGCCTCTGTAGATGAGGAGATTATCCCGCATTGTCTCTTGTTGTTACTCAGTCACCAAGCTGTGTCTCACTTTTTGCATCCCCATGAGCTCAGCACCCTAAGCGCCTCTGTCCTTCACTCTCTCCCGGAGTTTGCTGAAATCATGTCCATTGAGTCAGTGGTGCTGTCCAACCATCTCATCCTCTGTCACTCCCTTCTCCTTTTGCCTTCAATCTTTCCTGGCATGAAAGATTTTTCCAATGATTCACATCAGGTGGCCAAAGTATTGCAGTTTCACCTTCAGCATCAGTCCTTCCAATGAATGTTCAGGACTGATTTCCTTTAGAAATGACTGGTTCGATCTCCTTGCAGTCCAAGGGACTCTCAAGAGTCTTCTTCAACACTACAGTTCAAAAGCATCAATTGTTCAGCGCTCAGCTTTCTTTATGGTCCAACTCTCACATCCATCAGTCAGTTCAGTTCAGTTCAGTTCAGTCGCTCAGTCGTGTCTGACTCTTTGCGATCCCATGAATTACAGCACGCCAGGCTCCCTGTCCATCACCAACTCCTGAGTTCACTCAGACTCATGTCCATTGAGTCAGTGATGCCATCCAGCCATCTCATCCTCTTTCGTCCCCTTCTCCTCCTGTCCCCAATTCCTTCCAGCATCAGAGTCTTTTCCAGTGAGTCAACTCTTTGCATGAGGTGGCCAAAGTACTGGAGTTTCAGCTTTAGCATCATTCCTTCTAAAGAAATTCCAGGGCTGATCTCCTTCAGAATGGACTCGTTGGATATCCTTGCAGTCCAAGGGACTCTCAAGAGTCTTCTCCAACACCACAGTTCAAAACCATCAGTTCTTCGGCGCTCAGCTTTCTTCATGTGAGTCCAATTCTCACATCCATACATGACTACTAAAAAAGCCAAAGTTTTGATTAGACGGACCTTAGTTGGCAAAGTAATATCTCTGCCTTTGAATATGCTATCTAGATTGGTCATAGCTTTTCTTCCAAGGAGCAAGCATCTTTTAATTTCATGGCTGCAGTCATCATCTGCAGTGATTTTGGAGCCCAAGAAAATAAAGTCTGTCACTGTTTCCACTGTTTCCCCATCTGTTTGCCATGAAATGATGGGACTGGATGCCATGGATCTTTGTTTAATGAATGATGAGTTTTAAGCCATCTTTTCACTCTCCTCTTTCACTTTCATCAAGAGGCTCTTTAGTTCCTCTTCACTTTCTGCCATTAGAATGTTACCATGTGCATATCTGAAGTTGTTGTTATATCTTCTGTCAGTCTTGATTCCAATTTATGATTTATCCAGTCCAGCATTTTGCATGATGTACTGTGCATGTAAGTTAAATAAGCAAGGTGACAATATACAGCCTTAACCTATTCCTTTCCCAATTTTGAACCAGTCTGTTGTTCCATGCCTGGTTCTAACTGTTGCTTCTTGACCTGCTATTCAGGTATTTCAGGAGACAGGTAAGATGGTCTGATATTCCCATCTCTTTAAGAATTTTCCACAATTTGTTGTGATCCACAAATGGATCACGAAAAGACTTTAGCATAGTCAATGAAGCAGAAGTAGATGTGTTTCTTTTTGGAGGGAGGGGAGTTCTCTTTGCTTTTTCTGTGATTCTGTGAATGTTGGCAATTTGATCTCTCATTCCTCTGCCTTTTCTAAATCCAGCTTGCGCATCTGAAAGTTCTTGGTTTACATACTGTTGAAGCCTAGCATGTGAATGAATGCAATTGGGTGGTAGTTTGGACATTTTTTGGTATTGCCCTTCTTTGGGATTCGGATGAAAACTAACCTTTTCCAGTCCTGTGGCCACCGCTGAGTTTTGCAAATTTGCTGACATACTGAGTGCAGCCACTTTAACTGCATCATCTTTTAGGATTTGAAATAGCTCAGCTGGAGCTATCTTTCTTTATGGTAATGCTTCCTAAGGCTTGCTTGACTTCACACACCAAGGCTTTAGTTGAGTGGCCACACCATTGTGGTTATCTGGGTCTTTAAGACCTTTTTTGCATAGTTCTTCTGTATAGTCTTGCCACTTCTTAAAATCTTCTGTTTCTTAAAATCTTCTAGGTCCATGCTGTTTCTGTCCTTTATTGTGCCCATCTCTGCATGAAACGGTCTCTTGGTAGCTCTTATTTTCTTG
>SJYA01000626.1:478099-565599 GCA_006410615.1 Neotragus moschatus | reverse complement strand
CAGTATTCTTAGATAAAGGTGAGACTCCTGAAGTTGACCATGGGGATCTGCACTGGCTCACCTGCCTTCCTAACTTCAGCTCATAACAGGCGTCTCTGGTCTATGTGTTCCAGCCACACTGGCTTTCTTCGGCCCACCCATGCTGCTTCCGTGCTTCTTCCCGTCTCTCTAGAATGTTTGTCTTGCCTCCTCTTGCTTATGGATCCCTTATCACCTTTAATTAAACCTCAGCTCAAATGTTGCTTTCCTGGGAAAGCCCACTGGCCATCCCTAAGCAGGTCACATCCCTCTGTGATGGACATGTAGCATTTCCCTTTCTGGATGTTGTTTGAGTTGCAATGATTGTGTAATTATTTGGTACATTTCTGTCTCTTCTATCAGACTGTAACCTCCTTGTTTTTGCTTAGTGTTTGTTTCTCAGGGACCTGGCACCGTGCCTGACACATGGTAGGTAGAACGTAATATTAGGTTGAGTGAATCAGACTCTGGGAAACAAGTATTCAGGAAAAGTATGCCAAGGAGGCTATGCCACTACTTTTATAACAAGTTTTATTAAGTTTTATGACCTAGTACCAAAGTTATTCATACAGAAAAAGTAAAAATTGACTGATATTTGTCAATTAAACAAATAGAATAAAAACTCTTTTTGTATTATTTAATACCGAACAACAAAAGGCAAGAGTTTTGTGGCAAAAAAAAAAAGAAAAAGTTTGCCATGTTATGTGTCCAGTAAATAGTTTGTTTATGCATTTGGATGGAAGAGGAGGAATATGCATTTGATGGGTTGTCATAAACAGGGAGAAGCTGAGATAAATCATTTGCACAAGACTGTATTTCTACAAACAAAGATGGTCCCACCTGGCTAATATGTTTGTAACATTTAAATATTTTATACTTTAAGTCATAAATTGGTGGTAGGGTTTTGATCATTGTAGTTGTTGTTAGCCTTAGAAGGGTAAATGAATATATAAATTCACAGTTTGGATTGCTTAGGGTATGGACAAAATAGGCGTATGCAGAATATAATGGTACTGAGAAACACTGAGTAACCTGATAAAAAGGCAGAACTAGAAGATAAAGATAGTTATTTCAGTCTCGCTTCTGTCCTGCCTCTTCTGTGCCCAACCAGTGAAAAACCTGAAAGTCTCAATGCTGTGCCCAAGAGAGAAGTATTAGAATACTTTAAATGCAAGTAGATAGAAAAGGGCAATAACTGTGGGAATTTTAGGATGTAAAAATTGCCTGGAAGGCATGAAAATGTAGCAGCATCCTCTTTTCTCCTTACTTGGTATTATTACTCAGGTACTCGGTATGGGGTATTGTGCTATGTGTACTGTCTGCTTTAGTCCACTTTCCCACCACAGCAGCCCTTTGAAGGGCAGGTTAGTCTTCTTATTCTATAGATGAAAAAACCTGAGGCTTATGGTGGTTAAGTGGTAAATAACTCATCCAAGATCTTATTGCCGTGGCATTAAGATGGATAGAATCTAACCCCACAGGATGACCAAGCAAGGAGGCCAGGCGGTTTGCCGAATTCCTGTCTGATCTTTATAAGTACTTTAATGTCCCTGAGCTAGACTGTCTTCACTTGTGCAGTGGAGATTAGGGACTTCCTGAGTGGCCCAGACTTCCACTGCAGGGGGCACGGATTCTCTCCATGGTCTGGAAAGTAGATCCCATGTGCCTCATGGCGTGGCCAGGAAAAAAAATTTTTTTTAGTGAAAAAATAAAAAGAAATAAGATGGAGATGATGAGACCTACCATTCCAGATGGCTGGGAGAATTAGGTGTGATGAAAGGAAAGTCTGCAGTAGATGCTCACTGAACCACAGTAGTTATCATCACTGTGCAGACTTCATCCCAGCTCCTCAACTGCTAATAGCCAGAGCCCTGGGATCACACTATTAAAGTGTAGTTCATCTGTACTACAATTTCCGTGAAATAGACCGTGTACGGGTACCAACAATATCACATTACAGACATTTTACTACTATGGTTAGTGGTTAAGTACCATTTTTTTCCCCTCTTGAGAGCAAACCTTTAAGAATATAAACCATTTCCACAGCAGGAGGCAAAGTGGTTTGGATAAGAGTCCTTGACTAGGATAAAGGAAAAGAGAAATATTAGCGGGTTTGGATTACAATTTGCTTTAGCCCTAGACGTTATAAGCCACTGTTCTTTACAAAATGAGGTGAAAATGGCATTGAGATGAAAGAAATATCTGTGGCTGTACATTTCTTAGAAGCCAGATGTTTATAGCTCTTCCTTACAAGGCAGAATCTCAAAAACAGTGTGAAAGTTATTCCTCTCAATAAGATATTAATTTATTCTTGTAAGCAAAAGATAATATTGATAGTAATTGTGAAGCTTACTGGCCAGTCTCCAACCCATGAAGACATAAGATTACTTAAGACTTTTTAGATGTCATTTAGTCCTCCATATTACTGTGTTAAAAATAAAATATGTTGTGGTCCATGACTGCTTTACTTATTTTAACTTAACTTGGGTATCTTGTCACGGGACTCCCTAACCCTCTGGTACTTTTCATAATAAAATGTTGGGGGAAAATATTCAGTACAGAAGAATTAGTAGATTATAATCAAACTGAATTCTAACAGAGCAGTAAACCATACTGAGCTAGATCCTGAAGCACAAACACCCTGAACTGTCCTGATGCCCACTGAGATTTAGACACAGAGATGGAACTTTTCACCAAAGACATCCTTGGTCCTAATGGAATGGTAATTGGGAGCTGATATTACGTTGCTGGGAAATGAATCCAATATTGATGTGTCATTTGAGGCGGCATCGCCTGTCAGGGGCAGATAATTTACATGCAGGGAATTAACAGTTAACTCCCTAGTCTTGATCTTGTGTGGAAATTTGTTTCAAAAAAATAATGAGAAAATCTGTATGGGAAGCTGTGTAGAATGAGAGGAACCAAGAAGATAGGGAGAAGAGCAAGGGACACCTTTTTCACTTTAATTAAACAGAGTCCATATCATTAGTTGACTATATGCTGTGGCTCTGTTTAGTATATCGTTCTGTTTTCAGCCTCTTGAGTGGGAAAACAGTGACTTGAAAGTTGAAGGGCTTTTTGCACGACATAAGAGAGCTGTGAAATTAATACCCTTCTTAGATCTAACTGTCTCTCTCTCCAGCCACCTGTTAGCATTCTGACCCGGACACACAGGTTCCCGCAGTGGGACAGTTCTGTGCATGACAGTAACAAACCTATCTCCACATCATGGTCTCAGCAGGAATCAGGGTAGTTCAAGGTGTTTTGCTTACAGGTTTAACTCTGTGTGGTTTTCTGTTCTCTTAGAATTTAGTTCGATTCTCTCTATTAATTCTTCTCTTCTGCCTTAATTTTTTTCCCAACAGTTTATTATAACAATTATTAAATATACAAAAAGTAAAGAATTTCACTTTTCCTATTTACTGACCTCCTCAATTCTGCAATTAAGGATTTATTGTGCTTGTTTTATTACATGTCTGTTCCTCTGTCCATTCCCCCTCTTCTTTCTTACTCAGTACTGGAGGCTCAAATGTTTGTTGCAAGTAGAGTGAATAAATTTTCTCTACAGTAAGGAGTGGTAAGAAATCTGAACCACGTGAAGTAAGAAGTGTGTTTCGTTTATTTTATAATCCCCACCACCAGGCACATGCTAACATGCATTACAAGCAGAATTTCATTTAATCTTCACGATGATTCCAGTGGAGGGGGTTGTTATACCATTTTATAGGTGAAGAGGCTGAGGTTCAGAGGGATCAAGTAACCTGCTTAAGATGATGACTTCAAAAGCAGAGAAGGCAGCATCTGAACTCAGATAAGCCTAGTTTCAAAGCTGTTGCCTCTAACTACTGTGCCGTGCTTTCTTCCCTGCTTGCCTTCCGCCTAACCCCTGCCCTCATTTGCAGCCAGAGCAACTGATGAAAAGCAGTTTGCTTTGGGCACTCAGATACAAACCATGGGGTGGAAATTCTATGAAGACTCTTTAAAGATGCCAGTGAGGATGTCTGCTTACCTGTTCTTCAAATAGCCAGATAAAATGGAAATGCAGTACATTTGTTTTTGTTTTATTTGGGTTCAGTGAAGTGTCTCATTTAGAAAAGTAGAAATGTTATTTCCCCTTATTGTATTCTGGGACTGACAGCCCTTCATTATTTTCTCAGAGAACTCTAGAACTTAGTTGCCTTGGATGGCTGTCAAAATTGTTTCTGAGGAAAGGGAATCACATCCAGACTGGGATGGGATTCTTGCAGCCCTTTGAAAAAGAGGAAAAGCTCTTACGTTTGCTTTCCTAGTGTTCGACATAAGTTTAGTTGGTGCATCAGGGTAGTTTTGGAAACTTTTGTGGGGGTGCAGGTGGTTAGGTCTCTGAATTTTTTTATTTTGTTATGGTAAAAACACTTCATGTGAGATCTACTGTCTTAACAAATTTTTAAAGGGTATGATGCGTTGTCACTGCCGATGCACATAGTGTTATACAGCAGATCTCAAACTTAATTCATCTTGCTTAACTGAAACTTTACATCTGTTGGTTGGCAACTCCCCATTTTCCCTCCCCAGCCCTTGCAACCACCTTTCCCCTTTGATTCTATGATTTTGACTATTTTAGGTACCTCATACAAGTGGAATCATGTAATATTTGTCTTTCTGTGACTGGCTTATTTCACTTAGCATACTATCAGAGTTCATCCATGTTGTTGCAGAATTTTCTCTTTTTTTGAGGCTGAATGGTATTCCATCTTTGTGCATTGCTGTGGATAGACATTGGGTTGATTCCATATCTTGACTGTTGTAAATAGTGCTGCTATGATCATGGGAGTGCTAATGTCTCTTCAAGATCCTGATTTCAGTTCTTTTGGATTGATACCCAGAAGGACGTTGCTGGAACATATGGTAGTTCTATCTGAAACTTTTTTTGAGGACACTCTATACTGTTTTTCATAATGGTTTTATACTTTGCATTTCAACCAACTTTCTCCACATCTGTACCAACACTTATTTTTGTTTTTTTTGAAAATAGCCCTTTTACAGCTTAAAGTACAACTACTTGATTTTAACCTTTTGACTCAAGTTCTTCGAACATCCCCTTGTCTATGGTGTAAGTAGTGTGTGGTCAGCTTCTCATTAAATCACTCAGCATTGGTGTTTCTTTATGAGTTCTGGAGTTTTGTATATGAGATAATCACATCTGCTTAGCTTTGATCACACTGTGTACTGAATATTGATTTGAAAACATGAAATTAAATTGAAGGCTAAACTTGTCTTAAATGGCTTTGACCTACGTGTAATATTGGCTCCTGATTTGGATGTTTTAGTAACTTGTCCTTAGCCATTCCCTTCTGTTTCACTCCCCTATATTAGACCTTGTTCATATCTTGCTGACATAAAGCTTACTTAGTAAAGTCACTTTTGCTTTAGTGCATCAGCTTCATATCAATCCTGAGGATGTTGAAATGTGATTTCCAAATATATTTTCTTAGATCAGTGGTCACGTTGACAGAGTCTCCAAATTTCTCAAAGGCTGTGGACATTATATCCAGTTATGAAATACTAATATCTGGTAACTAAAGGGTCAGATTCTCTTGGGAATAAGGAACTATCATAAAGGGACTTTGATGCTTTTCATATGTGAATATAAGGCAATGGAGGATAATTGTTCTTATTTATTAATTGCTTAAAATTTTCTTTCTTTGTTGAAGAATCATAGAAACCAAAATTTATAGAAAGGTATGTCCCTGGTGGTCCAGTGGTTAAGACTTCACCTTCCAATGTAGCAGCTGTGGGTTCAATCCCTGGTCAGGGAGCTAAGATCTCACATGCCTTGTGGCCAAAAAACCAAAGCATAGAACAGAAGCAGTATTGTAACAAAGTCAATAAAAACTTTAAAAAAGAGTCCACATTAAAAATAAAAAGCTTTAAATAAAATTATAGGATATCACTTTATTTAGTCTCAGTGAAGATCCCGAATCCTTCCAGGTCACATCTAACTAGTGGGCATTTTGCACCAGTAAAGGGAAAACAAGAACCCAGAATAAAAGGCAGCTCGTGTTCTCTGTGCTTCAGTGCAGGGAAAATTCCAAAGAAGGGCCCAGCACCTGGCTGCACGCAGCAGGAGCGGCAGCAGGTTGTCAGACCCTCACTTCTCCTGTTCCAGCTAACATAGTGCACTTTCGCCCTTATCGCCTCTGGGGGCTTGTTTATGTTTTCTAGTGTGACTCATATCTGGGGAAAGTAAGATTTCAAATTCCTGCTTTTATTGCCTTCTACTTAAGTGACCTTCCTTAGTCAAGTTACTTATCATCCCTGAACTTCAAGTCCCTTTTAAGATAAGTATAAAGTTATCATGGTGAAGAAAGATCANACATCCCCTTGTCTATGGTGTAAGTAGTGTGTGGTCAGCTTCTCATTAAATCACTCAGCATTGGTGTTTCTTTATGAGTTCTGGAGTTTTGTATATGAGATAATCACATCTGCTTAGCTTTGATCACACTGTGTACTGAATATTGATTTGAAAACATGAAATTAAATTGAAGGCTAAACTTGTCTTAAATGGCTTTGACCTACGTGTAATATTGGCTCCTGATTTGGATGTTTTAGTAACTTGTCCTTAGCCATTCCCTTCTGTTTCACTCCCCTATATTAGACCTTGTTCATATCTTGCTGACATAAAGCTTACTTAGTAAAGTCACTTTTGCTTTAGTGCATCAGCTTCATATCAATCCTGAGGATGTTGAAATGTGATTTCCAAATATATTTTCTTAGATCAGTGGTCACGTTGACAGAGTCTCCAAATTTCTCAAAGGCTGTGGACATTATATCCAGTTATGAAATACTAATATCTGGTAACTAAAGGGTCAGATTCTCTTGGGAATAAGGAACTATCATAAAGGGACTTTGATGCTTTTCATATGTGAATATAAGGCAATGGAGGATAATTATTCTTATTTATTAATTGCTTAAAATTTTCTTTCTTTGTTGAAGAATCATAGAAACCAAAATTTATAGAAAGGTATGTCCCTGGTGGTCCAGTGGTTAAGACTTCACCTTCCAATGTAGCAGCTGTGGGTTCAATCCCTGGTCAGGGAGCTAAGATCTCACATGCCTTGTGGCCAAAAAACCAAAGCATAGAACAGAAGCAGTATTGTAACAAAGTCAATAAAAACTTTAAAAAAGAGTCCACATTAAAAATAAAAAGCTTTAAATAAAATTATAGGATATCACTTTATTTAGTCTCAGTGAAGATCCCGAATCCTTCCAGGTCACATCTAACTAGTGGGCATTTTGCACCAGTAAAGGGAAAACAAGAACCCAGAATAAAAGGCAGCTCGTGTTCTCTGTGCTTCAGTGCAGGGAAAATTCCAAAGAAGGGCCCAGCACCTGGCTGCACGCAGCAGGAGCGGCAGCAGGTTGTCAGACCCTCACTTCTCCTGTTCCAGCTAACATAGTGCACTTTCGCCCTTATCGCCTCTGGGGGCTTGTTTATGTTTTCTAGTGTGACTCATATCTGGGGAAAGTAAGATTTCAAATTCCTGCTTTTATTGCCTTCTACTTAAGTGACCTTCCTTAAGGTCAATGATAAGTCAAGTTACTTATCATCCCTGAACTTCAAGTCCCTTTTAAGATAAGTATAAAGTTATCATGGTGAAGAAAGATCATGTTGTAATATATTCAGCATCCTGCTTGTCAGCAATGTTCACTAAATGGAAGCTATTATTAATATGACTATCCTATCTTGTTAGAAAACCAGTAGTTTCTTTTAATAGTCAGAAGACTAAAACATTCGTATTTCATAAAGTCAATTGTAAGAGAATGGGGGAAAGATAAATAAGGATTTACTAAATTATTCTGAAAAGGTTAATACATCTCATAAGACAGCTCATAGGTACACATAATAATCAAGACTATTTATCATTCTTTAGGGCTGAGTACAATGATATTATTGAGATAAACTAGCTGTGAATTATTTGGAGGATGATCTTTTTATCCAGGCCCAAATAAAATCTTGATTTTTATTTTTGACAATCTAATACACATTAGTTTTTAATATTTTTTAAATGAAGTTTTTTTCATGAAGTTGTTTTGAATGAACATTTAATGAAATATTGTTCTCTCATGTATGACTACCATTCCTGCCCTTAACAGGCATATATAGCCATGATAATTGCTGTTGTTGCTATGCCCATCTCCTCCCCTCTGGGAATAAATTGTCCTGCTCTGTACTCTTTGTTGCTTTACACCTATTTCCATTCTTGGATAGCACATGGAATTTTAATTGTTTCTTCAGCTTCTAGACTCACAATCTCTTTTAAGTCAGAGGCAAACTCATCTTCCTGATGTTTCTAGACGAGTGTCTTCTAGTGCTCAGTAATTCCTTATTGAATTAAGTTATTGATAACCCTCAGAGATATAAAACTCAAGATACAAGAAGTCTCTGTCTTATTCATTTTTATTTCAATCAGATGTAGTCATTCAGAAACTTACAGCATGTGTACTGTTGATTGCCCAATGATAGTATGTGTTTGTGACTATAATCCTGGCCCTGGCTTATATCAAGTTCATATCTAACCCTGATACGTTAACATTTTGTGCTTGGAGGATTCTAGGAAGATGTGGTAATGGCTGCATAATTGTTCCATCCTCCTGAGTTCTCCCAGAAAAATGGAACAACTCGATCATACAACCAAAAACCCACAGACAGTATTTACAGCAAGGTAGCCCTAGGAATGTCAACATGCATGCAAATGACAAAACCTACCCACAGCCACAGGCACCACTGCGGTTCCAGAATTGGTGTGAGAGATGGCAGAGGGAGCAAGGGAGCTTCTAATGAGAACTCCAAGAGAATGCCAAAACAGCCAGTGGGTGTTTTCTAGAAGAGACCCCAGGCCATTCTGAAAGGTCTGGGTAAAGTCCAGCAGTTAGGCTGAAGAGTTCAGACAGCTGGGCAGCCCACAGAGTTCTCACAGTTGAGTGGTCAGTGCTTCCCGCCAGGGCTGGGTTCATGCAGGAGAATAAATCCCAAGCAGTATGAGCAAGAAGACATAAAAGAAGGAGAGGTTGTGCCGTTGTGCTTAGTCATGTCTGACTCTTTGTGACCCTATGGACTGTAGCCTGCCAGGCTCCTCTGTCCACGGAATTCTCCAGGCAAGAAAACTGGAGTGGGTTGACATTCCTCCTCCAGGAGATCTTCCCAATCCTGGGATCGAACCCTCATCTCTTGCATCTCCTGTGTTGGCAGGCAGATTTTTTACCTTTGGGCCATCTGCTGCTGCTGCTAAGTTGCTTCAGTTGTGTCTGACCTGTGTGACCCCATAGATGGCAGCCCACCGGGCTCCCCCATCCCTGGGATTCTCCAGGCAAGAGCCCTAAAAGAAAGAGAAAGTCCAGATGAAAGCAGAAAGGGGACAAAGCCAGAAAGCAAGGAAACATTTTTAAAACTACGTGGAAAAGCTGAATGAGGGAACTCTTCAAGGTTAGAAGAGTTACCCCAGTTCCTGCCTTCTCCCAAGAGATCAGTGGCTGGTTTTATCTAAAAACAAGCACTGTAAAAGTACAAAGCTCAAATCCTCTGCTAAGGTTTAAGAAAAAAAAATGGATAAGGAACAGAACAACCTCCTTAGCAATGAAAGCATACCAGACAGAAACACCCACAAAATAGATCACAACTGCAATTTACTGTTTCATAACAAGCTACAAGATAGTTGAAAGAAGTTACAGAAGACATGGAAGAACACCAAAAATCAGAATTAAATTTCAAATGAAGGGACAGAACTCAGAATATACTTATAAATAAAAAAATTATTTCAGATATAAAGGTTAAACTGGAAGGAACATGGGAGCAAATAAATGCAAAGATAGTTCTGTAAGAAATGGAAGAAGAAAAAGATTTTAATCACAAATAAGGAGTGTGTATAAAATAACAAATGAGAACCTGCTGTATAGTACAGGAGACTCTACTCAATACTTTGTGGTGACTTAAGTGGGAAGGAAATCCAAAAAACAGGGTATGTGTGTATATGTATAGCTGACTTATCTGTACAGCAGAAAATGACACAACAGTGCAAAGCAGCTATTGTTCAGTTGCTCAGTTGTGTCCGACTCTTTGTGACCTCATGGACTGCAGCACACCAGGTTTCCTATCCTTCACTATCTCCCAGAGTTTGCTCAGATTCACATCCATTGAGTTGGTGGTACCATCCAACCATCTCATCCTCTGTCATCCCCTTCTCCTCCTGCCTTCAGTCTTTCCCAGCATCAGGGTCTTTTCTAGTGAGTTGGCTCTTTGCATCAGGTGGCCACAGTATTGGAGCTTCAGCTTCAGCATCAGTCCTTCTAATGAATATTCAGGGTTGATTTCCTTTAGGACTGACTGGTTTGATCTTGCAGTCCAAGGGATTCTCAAGAGTCTTCTCCAGCACCATAATGAGAAAGCATCAATTCTTGGGTGCTTAGCCTTCTTTATGGTATAACTCTCAAGTTGGTACATGACTACTGGAAAAACCATAGCTTTGACTATGCAGACCTTTGTTGGCAAAATAATGTGTCTGCTTTTTTAATGTGCTGTCTAGGTTTGTCATAGCTTTTTTTCCAAGGAGTATATTAATATTTAGGGCTTCCCTGGTGGCTCAGACAGTAAAGAATCTGCCTACAATGTAGGGGACCTAGGTTCATGCCCTTGGTCGGAAAGATCCTTTGAGGAAGTAAATGGCAACCCACTCTAGTATTCTTGCCTGGAAAATCCCATGGACAGAGGAGCCTGGCAGGCTACAGTGCATAGGGTCACAAAGAGTCAGAGACAACTGAGTGACTAACACATAGACAAGACAGGTTTGTCATAGTTTTTCTTCTAAGGAGCAGGGATCTTTTAATTTCATGGCTACAGTCACTGACTGCAGTGATTTTGAAGAACAAGAAAATGAAGTCTCTCACTATTTTCATTGTTTCCCCATCTTATTTGTCATGAAATGGCAATAGATTGGTGCCATGATCTTAGTTTTTTGAATGTTGAGTTTTAAGCCAGCTTTTTTACTCTCCTCTTTCACCTTCATCAAGAGGTTCTTTAGACCTTGATGTACTCCTTTCCCAGTTTTGAACCAGTCACTTGTTCCATGTCTGATTCTAACTGTTGCTTCTTGACCTTCATACAAAACTATACTCCAATAAAAATTGAAGAATTAAAAGCAAAGGGGAAAAAAAAGATTTTTGATTAAATGATAAATACTGAAGATGAGCAAAGGTAATTTAGCCTGTAAATAAGAGTCCTGGGAAACAAAACAAGGAAATGGAATAAATACCAAAAACAGTAATTCAAGAGAAATTTCCTGAAACTAGTTTTTTAAAAGATACAAAATAGATATAAAAAACTAGAAACTGTAAATTAAAATAGTACAGTGTGTATAGGAAAATTATAACCCACAGTGCACATCATCAAGATATACTTGAGTAAAATGACTTGATTTTTAAAGACAAAAAATTATAGAGTATCTGGACCTGTACTGTCTAATAAGGTAACCACTTGCCTCTTTTAACTATTAAGTGCTTGAAATGTGGCAGGTGTGGGCTGAGATGTGCTGTGTCTAGGATTCCAAAGACTTGTGTGAAAATAAAAAGTAAATTATCTCAATTTTTTTTGTTTTTGCTTGAAATAGTTGTATGTTGATATATTGCATTAAATAAAATTTTTTTTTAATTTCACCTCTTTTTACTCTTAAATATGGCTACTAGAAAAATTTACATGCATAAGTTATGTTTTTGTCTTAAGTTAATACTCTGTTGAATAGCACCAATCAAGATCTGAAGCTTCTCTTCTAGATCAGGTCTGTATAGAATTGCCCTCTTTCTGGATCCAAATAACTCCTTGAATACAGTTTTTATGTAAATAATCCTTCTGAAACTTTCTTTCTCTTTCTCTCTTATTCTGCTTAGAGTCTCTTCTTTTCTTAAATTATTTCTTATAATACGTCTAGAAATGCTTTATCTTCCTGAATAAACTAGAGCACAGTGAGTCTTTATCTCCATCAGGGTGAAGGCTGTGCTGTAGCTGTCAGGTTGTCTTTGCTTGAAAGTGAAAGTCTTAGTTGCTCAGTCCTGTCTGATTCTTTGTGATCCCAGGGACTGTAGCCCACCAGGCTCCTCTCCATGGGATTCTCCAGGCAAGAATACTGAAGTGGGTTGCCATTTCCTTCTCCAGGGGATCTTCCCAACTCAAGGGTAGAACCCAGGTATATCTTGGCTTACCTCCACCATAATTCAGGGACCCCCAGAGCACTTCCTTCAGGGCCCCAGAGCCCTCAACTCACTTTCTACACCTCCTTCATCTACAGTATAGCTACTGTCTTTTGTGGCTTTCTCTAGAAATTCTGCATGATTCTCTTCTCCCTCCCTGCTCCTCAGCTTTTTCTTTCTATTTTGTCTTAGTGCTTTCCAACAGGAGTTGTCTTTTTTTCGTTATGATTTATCTTTTTCAGATAATGGAAAGATTCTGAGGTATGAGAACCATAAACCACCTATGTTCAAACTATTTTCTTTTAATGAGTTTTTTTTTTTTAATTATGACAACTCTTGGAAAATATATTTCAGGGAAAACAAATTAACTGAAACTTTGATTAGTCTATAGAAATTTTGAGATAGAAAAGCAGTAATGACTTGAAGCATTTTATAAATTTGGTCCATAAACTTATTATATAATTTACATATGTTCTTTAGAAGAGTAAATATTACCATCCAGTGTTTCTTTCCCTAACTCTCTTCATTATTACCTGTTCATTTAGAATATTTCTTGTACTTCTCTATTCGTTCTGACACCAGCCCTTCAAGGATTTAGTATTAGTATAAAGAATACACTGAATCGTGGTGGACCCTAAAACAGTCCTGTTCTGTTACCTTGAGTGAGTGAGTGAGTGAAGTCGCTCAGTCGTGTCCGACTCTTTGTGACCCCTTGGACTGTAGCTTACCAGGCTCCTCTGTCCATGGGATTTTCCAGGCAAGAGTACTGGAGTGGGTTGCCATTTCCTTCACCAGGGGATCTTCCTGAACCAGGGACTGAACCTAGGTCTCCCGCATTGTAGACAGACGCTTTACCATCTGAGCCACCAGGAAAGCCTGTTACCTTAGTAAGTAGTAAAACAGAAGCCCATCGTTCATCGTAAAAAGTCTTTTTTTTTTTTTTTTTTTTGTTGAGTACTGCAGAGGCTACTGCAGTAATGCAGGCGAAGTTTGGATGGCTCAGGAGAGGGTAGTAGCTGTGGAGGTGGTAGGAAATGGTTGGATGCTGAATATATTTCAGAGCAACATTGGGGAGAATTTGCTGCTAGGTGATTGTAGAACTTGAGAGGAGTTCGTGATGACTGCAGGGCTTTTGCCTAAATAACTAGAAGAATAGAAGAGCCATCCATTGAGGCGGGGAGACTGCAAATGGAAGATAATTGGAAACAAGAGTTCAGTTTGATGTGATTACCTTCCTCCTCTTTCTATTGACTTCCAAGGATCTACATAACAGTAAGAACCCATATTAATTGCATATTTTATGTATTTTATTTCATTCCCTCTTTAAAACAACATGATAAACATGTTGTCATCCCCATTTTGCAAAAAAGACAAACTGAGGAATGCCACCTAGCACCTTGAATTGTATACCTTGTTCTGTACTTCCCTGGTGGCTCAGATGGTAAAGAATTTGTCTGTAATGCAGGAGACCCAGGTTTGATCCCTGGGTTGGGAAGCTTCCCTGGAGGAGGGCATGGCAACCCACCCCAGTATTCTTTTCTGTAGAATTCCATGGACAGAAGGATTTGTGAGGAAATCATAATTTAGCCTAAACTGTCTGACACATTTTCCTAATTCCTTGTGTTACCTCTGTTAATGTGTGTGTGCATATATATATATATATATATATATATTTAGCNTCACAACCTTCAGTGTCTGTCTACACAGTGGACATGCTCACCTCTGAGCATGCTTCATGTGAGTATTTATCACATTAGCACTTTACCAAAACTATTTTTAAGTGGCTGGGTAAGAATATTCAGTTCAGGTTCAGAGGTTGAGAAGAAAAAGTGTTCATGGCAGAGCTGCACAATTTGGACTTACATCACCTGGTTCTGTTCAGGGCACCCTGACTACCCATGTGATCCAGCCAAGGACACAGCTTAAAAATGCTATTTTTTCATATTTATGTTGTTAACTGTTTGTGTGCATGCTAAGTTGCTTCAGTTGTGTCCGACTCTTTGCGGCCCTGTGGACAGTATCCTGCCAGGTTCCTCTGTCCATGGGATTATCCTGGTAAGAGTACTTGACTGGTTTGCCACTTCCTTCTTCAGGGGACTGTCCCAACCCAGGGATCAAGCCAGCGTCTCTTACATCTCGTGCCCTGGCAGGCAAGTTCTTTATCATTAGCACCACCAGGAAAGAGACACTAACTATTTTTATTATCCTATTTCATTTTGGTATGAAAATTAAGTTTTGAAAACAGTCGTGTAAGGAGTAGGCATTAAAGATAAGCAGAGACAAGTAATACTAAGTGATTTATGAGGAGAATGGAGAGGAGGAAGAAGAACAATTCACTAACCCTTCATTTTATTTGTATTATGAGTTTATTTCTACTCTGATTCCTTTATTTTATACATGGGAAAAGTTATATCAGCAGAAATCAAAATGAATTGTCCATGTTCAATTTAACTGCAGTTACAACTTAGATNGGTTATCCTGGCAAGGGTACTTGACTGGTTTGCCACTTCCTTCTTCAGGGGACTGTCCCAACCCAGGGATCAAGCCTGCGTCTCTTACATCTCGTGCCCTGGCAGGCAAGTTCTTTACCATTAGCACCACCTGGAAAGAGACACTAACTATATTTGTTTATTATCCTGTTTCATTTTGGTATGAAAATTAAATTTTGAAAACAGTCGTGTAAGGAGTAGGCATTAAAGATAAGCAGAGACAAGTAACACTAAGTGATTTATGAGGAGAATGGAGAGGAGGAAGAAGAACAATTCACTAACCCCTCATTTTATTTGTATTATGGGTTTATTTCTACTCTGATTCCTTTACTTTATACATGAGAAAAGTTATATCAGCAGAAATCAAAATGAATTGTCCATGTTCAATTTAACTGCAGTTACAACTTAGATTTCCTGACTCCACGTAGGTGAAGCAACAGAAGAAATAGAACTTCTAAGTTTTAAGGGCTGTCTTTTAAAAGAAAAGAGAAATTTCTTGTTTTTTCTGACCTTTATTTAATACTGAAGAATTAGTANGAAAAGTTATATCAGCAGAAATCAAAATGAATTGTCCATGTTCAATTTAACTGCAGTTACAACTTAGATTTCCTGACTCCACGTAGGTGAAGCAACAGAAGAAATAGAACTTCTAAGTTTTAAGGGCTGTCTTTTAAAAGAAAAGAGAAATTTCTTGTTTTTTCTGACCTTTATTTAATACTGAAGAATTAGTATCAGTTGCATCATAATGTTATCTGTATCTACACTTTCTTTAGAGTTTAGATAAAATGATTATTAAATGTTAGAGTATTAATAGTTTCAAAATTACAAAGAGCTTTTCTCATGACCATAATACCATGGTAATGCCCTAATTGTGAAAGATTTAAATTTGTGTTTAAATTATTTTAGAAGTATTTTTGTCATTAATAGTATTTTTTATTTAAAAGATTTAATTTTTTAATTTAAAATTGTTATTGAATAATTTAGATTGGATTTTATGGATTTCAAAGTGTCTTCATGGGGCCTAACTCTGTCATTTTTAAACTAACTAGGTAATGTCACTTTTGACCATTCATGCTTACTACTATTGTCGAGTTTGCTTATTGTTTGTAAAAGAGTTTTTCAAGTGTAAGTTCCCAGATATCTTTCTCTGGTACTGATTATCATCAAGAAAGTATGTTTATCTCCGCCTCTTTTATGTTAAATTTCTAAAATGAGTCTATTCTATGTTCAGACTAGATGTGTTCTTTCCTTTGTGTGCTGCTTTTTGCTGCTATTAATGATGAATCTTCTCTCCCTTTTGTTTGCAGTGTCTCAGTTTGAAACTGAATTCTACATCAGTGGACTGGCACCTCTCTGTGATCAGCTTGTTGTACTTTCCTATGTAAAGGAGGTTTCTGAAAAAACGGTAATTTTTTTCACCTAAAGTACAATGGGAAGTGCAGGTTCATCTGTAGCGTTTTCCCCCAGATCATGTTGTCATGAAAGAACTCACATCCAGCCTTAGCAGAACTTCCTGACCTATAAGACAAGGGCAGAGAGATTACCCTGCAGACTTAATGTATTTACCTTTCAGAAGCTCCACTCCTTGGTTGCCTTTGTTCCTTTGGCCAAGCAAAAGGGAGTCTCTTTCTTTTCCTTTTTAATATTTCTTCGTTTTTTTCCATCTCTCCTGGTGTTTCAGTCGAAAGGAATGAAGGATTTCCTCTTGCTGAAAGGCGAAGAAACTAAGCTGACAGTGTGCATTCACTGAAATGACAGCGATGAGGTTGATCTGCAGCATCAGCAGGGGGCCCTGTGGTCAGAGTGAATTACCGAGAGGGCAGTCCATTATTTCCTGTGGTCCAGACATACTTGTTTACTTCCCAGTGGCCTAGTGATTCTGAGTAGCTTGATTCTTGCTTGGAAATTAGATTCTTGCTATAGATTCTTGCTAAGNATCTGCAGCATCAGCAGGGGTCCCTGTGGTCAGAGTGAATTACCGAGAGGGCAGTCCATTATTTCCTGTGGTCCAGACATACTTGTTTACTTCCCAGTGGCCTAGTGATTCTGAGTAGCTTGATTCTTGCTTGGAAATTAGATTCTTGCTATAGATTCTTGCTAAGTCTCAGTTATCAGTGCAAATGATGGTATGAAGTGCATAGCTAATAGGAAGCAGCAGTGAGAATCAGCGTTTCATTATACATGACTTTGGAATGAAGCCTGTTACAGCGTCCAGTGGAGGGCCCTGCATACTGAGTCTTTCTTTGAAGCCTAGGTCAGCTGCATTCCTAGTTTGTCTTTATTGTCAGAGTCCAGGGGTCCTGCTAGGAAGGGGCTAGGGGTGGCTTCAGGGTATAAACAAGGAGAGTTTATTGTAAAGGATTTTCTTTTGGATTCTGTGTATAAAAGAAACACAATTGATCATCTAGCCCTCTACAGTGAGTGGGTTCTCCTTGTCTGTTTTCTCTGCCCTTTTTTCCCTTTCAAACAGCAGAGAATAAAATGGAGAGAAAAACCCTGAGAGTCCCAGTTTTGAAGTGGTAGCTGCTCTCCAGCATTCCTCTGAGCGAGCTCTTGCATCAGGAAGCCATCGCTATAGTAACCTGGAGCTCTGGGTGCCCATGTTGCTAGGCAATGGGATGCTGCAGACTTAAGTGAACACTCAAACCTGCTAAAATCAATAGGACTGGCTTCTAGCCCTGTGCAGGACATCAGTTTATTATTATTTTATTTATTTTTTTTTTAAAAGAAAGAAAAGCAGTGGCTCCTGAGGGAGTAAATACAGTGCTTTTTGATGAGGAGTGTGGGGAGGATTGAGAATGTGATTGAAAGACATAAGGAAAGAGGCAGTAAAATGAAAAAGGGAAAGCCTAATAAACCACTGACCAAAAAAAGAAGGAAAGAAAGGAAACCTTTGCTAATAAAAGAGAATATTGGAAAGGAGTAAAACCCAAGAAAGGCCAACCTCAAAGAGCAAATTAGAAAATGGAATTTTTTTCAGAGGAAGAAGTGAAACGTCTTAGAAATGTTTTAAAAATGTGTGTGTTGGTGTATATAACTCTTAATTTTCTGTACCACCAAAGGACACCTGAAATCCTTCAGCACAGAATGAACTGAAAAATTAAGGCAGAAATAGTAAAGAAGCATCCTTAGGGCCAACTATGCCCTCCCCACTTTTCATATCAAATAGACAGGTTAGATGCAACAGTAAACAAATGTTTTTCTACCAGGCTTAATGTTACTCCAGCATATTCTTCCCATCACATCTTTTACCTTCATGCCTGTCCCCACCTGGTTGTAATGATAGTTACAAGCTCCTCTGTGTTGCTGTATTTTGGGGAACATCATTCCATTCTCTGTGCATATGGCTGTGCAGTCTCCCATCATTATTTATGGTGCTTGTGACCTATTTCATCTCATTGATATAACCTAGTCTGTGAAGCTGCTCCCTTAAAGTTTGGTTTTCTTTCATTCATTAATAAAGCACATGTGTGTTAAGAATGGTGCTGCACATGGAGTATCAAAGATCAACAAGACCAGGGACTTGCGTGGCAGGCCAGTAAGATTAAGACTTCACCTTCCAGTACAGGGGGTGTGGGTTTGATCCCTGGTCAGGGAAATAAGATTCCACAGCCCAAAACCAAAACATAAAAGCAGTGTTGTAACAAATGCAATAAAGACTTAAGAAAAAAAGTCAACAGGACCAAATTCCTGCTCCCTGGAAGTTCACACGTACACAGGGCTGTTTGACCAGTGAACAAAAGTTGTAAGATAGTGAGAATATAGATTTCTCATCCATCACTTTGCTGATGGGTTTCTTACATATGAAGGAACTGTTTATATGGTCTAGCAAGGTGGTTTTCTTTTAACATTGTTTGGTTCAATCTTTTTTTCTGTTTTTGATTCTAATTTTGATATTTTTTTGTCATTGTTAACAGCTGTTAGTGTTTTTTAAAATATTCAAATCTTTCAGTTTTTTTTTTCCTTTTTGTTGTTTTCATATTAGGATATTTGTCATTTCTCCACAGATCTGATCAATTATCCCGCATATTCACTGGGGTTTTTTCTTCCACCAGTTGACCTTTTACAGTTGTTTTTTAAATTTTTGAGTGCGTTAAACATATGAGATACAGTATTAACCTAGTGGTTTCTCAGTTAACCTAACAGAATTGATCAAAGGGATCTGTGAGGCTTACTGTTTTATTGGGGGACCTTGGAGATTCAGAGGTAGTTCTGGACTTCTTTCATGCTGTTTCTTTCATCTGTGTTCTCTGTACCAGTGCCACACTGTATTAGCTCTTGTTGCGTTGGAAAATAGTCCAAGTATATGTTTCATGCCCCTGTGCTGAATACTCAGAGCATAAACTTTATAGTAAAACAAACTTGATTTCAAATATAGTCCCAGTTTTTCCACAAATCCCAGTCTTACCATTTACTTACATAACTTTAACCTCAATAAGTTTTTTGATCTTCAGTTCATTCCTCTGCAAATGAGGAACAACAATACTTCCCAAGGGTGATTTAAGGACTCAGGAGAGTAATCAATCTTTGGACAGTCACCTGCTAAGCTAGTGGAATTGTCATAGGCCCTCATTAAAGCATATTTTCCCCTTCTATCTTGGTCTAGAACTACAGTGACCAGAATTGTAGTCACTAACCTCNAGCATTTACTTACATAACTTTAACCTCAGTAAGTTTTTTGATCTTCAGTTCATTCCTCTGCAAATGAGGAACAACAATACTTCCCCAAGGGTGATTTAAGGACTCAGGAGAGTAATCAATCTTTGGACAGTCACCTACTAAGCTAGTGGAATTGTCATAGGCCCTCATTAAAGCATATTTTCCCCTTCTATCTTGGTCTAGAACTACAGTGACCAGAATTGTAGTCACTAACCTCATGGGGTTGTCTAAATTGAAATTAATGAAAAATAAAATTCAAAACTCAGTTTCTCAGTCATAGTCGTCACCTTCCACATGTTTAGTAGCCAGCTGTGACTGCTGACATGGTACAGTGCTATCTGTTCTGTGTACCTCATTACAATACAATACATGTAAAAGGTCAAAGTAAACCACTGCTGAAGCTATCCACAGCTGCTGGTGAGAAGAGCTTATATCTGCCAAATTTATCAAAGCAAGGCATTGAATTATGGCTACCTAGAATTAATTTGTATCATTTACAGAAATGTAATTCCAATGAGCCTTTCTTCCTCCCCCAGGAAAGAGAATACTGCGCCAGACCCAGATTGGATATCATCCAGCCACTTTCTGAGACTTGTGAAGAGATTTCTTCTGATGCTCTGACTGTGAGGGGCTTTCAGGAAAATGAATGTAGAGATTATCACTTAGGTGAGAGAGATCAAGGATCTGACTCATGTGATTTCTTATATTTGTTTTTTCCCCTTCACCTGAGTAGCACAACCAAAAGTTTAAATTAAGGTGCTGAAAGGCTCTTAGAGCTAATCTGGACATGTTGAAAATTAAGATGCCAAGGCCCAGAGATGCTGGAGAACTTGCTTGAGTTCCCAGAGCAGAAGGGAAGGGTAAAGATGGAGCCAAGACAAAGGTAAGGAAGCTTTGTGGTCTTTGTTCTTACATTTGGTCTCCTAACTATTTCATGTGCCACCTGACTTACAGTGATGCCAAGCAGCATGGTTCTGTGACAGCCATATCACTCAGGTGTACTCTGGGTTGGCAGAGAAATTGTCCTTCTATGGCTGAATGCTCAGAGCTTGAAAGAGTATATGGTACATACTAGACTTTTGCTGTTATTTGTCAAGTAGATGAATGAATACATTTAGTCACTGCTTGGAAATAACAGGAGAACCATTACTCTGTAGTCATACCAGGGCCATCTGTATTTTCAGTTCAGTTCAGTCGCTCAGTAGTGTCTGACTCTTTGCGACCCCATAGACTGCAGCATACTAGGCTTCCCTGTCCATCACCAACTCCCAGAGCCTGCTCAAACTCACGTCTGTTGAGTTGGTGATGCTGCCCAGCCATCTCATCCTCTGTCTTCAGTCTTTCCCAGCATCAGGGTCTTTTGGTATCACTCTTTTCTTGAAAAATACATTGATGAAAAGATAGAACAGCTTTGGCTGTTGAGACGATCTTTCCTTCTTTAAAAACAACATGTTTTGAGAATATTGTCAGTTATTTTGGTCAAGAGAAATGAAGAAATAGCCTGTATCTGAGTTTTCTTATGTGAAGCCCTTGATCAACTGGGAAATGGGAGTGTCTGTTCTGGACTTAGAAAAAAGCAATTATGACTCACAAGAGAATGCATCCAGTCGAGGTACTTTTCCTTAAAGCAAACTTGGCTGCACACTTAGAAACCCTTCTGAACAGATTTTATAATTGAATTCTGCGGGAAACCCTTACCATCGGCATCGTGCACAACATGCTGGAGTGATAGATGACGTCCCCAGGCCTCGGGGCATCTGTCGTTTATGCTTTAGATGGCCTTGACCTTGATGAGGAGGAAACATTTATCGCCAACTGTAGGGCGTAATTGTTCTGTAAAAATAGAACAGTGCTGTAAATGCCCATCAATAAAGTTCATGTACACTAGATAAATTATATATAATAGACCCCAACAATTTTCAACACTTTCAAGTGAGGTCAGAATGTTAATTATGAAACATAATTTTTAAGCCCTGCTTATTTTTTTAAAGATTTTTTGGTGTTTCCTCCCACCCTCCTTCCTTCTCTTCTTTCCTTTATCTTTCTCTTCCTTTTTTCTTTCAAATTTTTTTACATGTAAATATTTTTTAAAACACTGGAATAGATTCTGACATTCTCACCTCTAGTCTGCCACCCTCTTCAAACATAGCCAAACACATTTATTTCAAAGGTAGGAGAGTTTTCTACTCACTCTTCAAGTTGGGTAGTCTAACCAAGTCCTCCCAAACCAGTGCCAAGGTTTCTCCTGTTGAGTCACCCAAGTTGTTCCTCTCTTCTCTTATCTCTAGAGTACTCAGAAGGGGAGTCACTCTTNACCTCTAGTCTGCCACCCTCTTCAAACATAGCCAAACACATTTATTTCAAAGGTAGGAGAGTTTTCTACTCACTCTTCAAGTTGGGTAGTCTAACCAAGTCCTCCCAAACCAGTGCCAAGGTTTCTCCTGTTGAGTCACCCAAGTTGTTCCTCTCTTCTCTTATCTCTAGAGTACTCAGAAGGGGAGTCACTCTTTTACATCGTGAGTCCAAGGGACGTTGTTGTAGCGAAGGAACGAGACCAAGATGACCACATCGACTGGCTTCTTGAAAAGAAGAAATATGAAGTAGTTTTGCTTTTACTTTTTTCAAAGTATTGACAGATCAGTAACATAAAGAGGATAAAAGCATTTTTTGTAATAAATCTTTCATGTTGGTCAACTAGAATGCTCTAAGCTAATAATATGTGGGAGGCTAATAACTTTCCACTATGGTTTTCAGAAATTAGAGGGAATAGACAGCAGGAAGGTTGACTGGCTTTACTGTTCAGTGAAGGAAGAGTTGGCGATGGAGGGAGGGAGTAGGTTAAATCCATCTACTGATGTGTTTCTTTGGTGGTTTTTCAAGGAAAGGAAAGTTAGCTAGTATTTCAGGGTCAACTATTTGAATATTCTAGTGAAATAGTTTATCTTGTATTTAGTTCATTTATATTGTGCTTAGTTCATATGTAAAAGTAAAGCTATCAAATTATACTCATTTAGGATGGTTTGAACTGCCTTTTTAGATAAAATGATGTTGTCCACTTCATTGAGTATTGGGTCAGACTAGTTTGAGTAGATAATGTCCCATCATGACTTTTTTTTTTAAAAAAGGAAAACATTATTTTAATAGCCACAAAAGTACTGCTGTGGTGGTTTAGTTAGGAAGCTCTCTGGAGAGGCTTAGCTGCCAGTTAGCTAAAAAACAAAAAATAGTCCATTTATCTGGTGCTTCAGGTTTGTAACCACCTGACATGATTTGAAAAGAAATGTTTTTATTGAATAATATATAAACTCTTTGGAATTCAAGTATTGATACCAGTTAATAATATATAAACTCTTTGGAGTCCAAGTATTGATACTCCATATATCGGAGTCCAAGTATTGATACTTTATTGTTATTGATATTTAAAGGTTTAAATATCAGCCTTTATTACCTTGATAGCTTTGAATCCAGTAGTTTCTTAAAGAAATAAATTAGGATTTCAAACAGTTGTGGTAAACTAATCATTGTAAACTTAATAAAATAAAAATAGAATCCTAGATTTTCAAAATCTGATTGTAGTTATACCCATGTGTATGTATATAGGTTACTTTTTATGTTTCATAAAGGAAAAGTGCCCCTTGGTTAATACATGTCAAACAGATTTAGAATGACAGATGGATTTTTTGTTGTTGTTCTTTGAACCTAGGAGATTTTGTTGTATTTTAATTTGTGTCTGAAATGTGATTCCACTATCCTAATGTAGAAATGAATTCACATGGAAATAAGAGAAGTCTTCATTTTGGTTGACTGCTTTTGTTTCAGTTTGAATTCAGTGAGGTTCATTCAACCATAACATTAAAAATTCCTGTGCTTGAAGCAAAAGCCATGGGAAAGCGGGGCTTATTTATGTAGCCCATAACTTTAAAACATAATAAATATACTGTTTATAACCTCAATATCTTTCTCTCCTACCCACTCCCTTTTTTCCCCCTCCTCCTTTGCCATGCTTTTGTAAACACAGGAAGCTTTGATGGCAGCTGAAATTAGCCAAAAGAACATTAAAAGACATAAGATTCTGGTAAGTATGTAATTTTATTATTTGAAATATAACTATACCTTTCAATAAGTTATGAGACTGCAAGTAATTTGAGAAGAACAAGTTCTTCTTACATTTTGAGAAGTTATTTCCCTTGAATTTTCTAGCCTGTGAGGTCAAAAATATTTCATTTTATTAGATCAGTTTCTGCTTGTAAACAAGGAACTTGAACACCTGCTAGGAGGCAGTCTTAGGTAATTTGGAAACTGGAGTTATAAATACCCTTTAAATACAAAGCTTTCTAGTTATGTCTGGGGAAGTTTCTTTAAATCGTAGGTAAAATCACATTATCATGAAACTTATCAAGAGAGTAGTTTCATAAAGCTAGATTGCTTCCATGTCTCCATAAGAACAGACCCAATTTATTTTGTTATGGTGGCTAATCTAGGACATCAGATACATTTTTATTACATTTTGGACTCTGGAAAAATATTGTGAATAAAAGACCATTTCTTTGCTAACTGTGACAGTGAATCTGCAGATGAAAAGCCAAAAAAGAAATGGTATTCTCTGAGTGTGAGAGATCGCTAGAGATCATCTGGCCCAGGACCCTGGTTGACAAATGCAGATTAGAACATTAGTCTTTTGTGGCTGTTTGGGTTCTAATGCAAATTCCTTCTGCCTGCACTTTCCCACCTTAAACTTCTCTTTAAAATTCTTCAAAATAGCCTAATTCTCAAAGAGTGTACAAAGAAAATAACTCCGGAAATTATTCATTGAAAATTGTAGAGAATAAGGAAGAATTATCTAGAAATGGAGTAGTCCTACCAGTACAAGAGTATAATTGAAGTAAGCAAGTCAAAACTAAGACGAGCTTAGCTAGTCAGTTGTACACTGATTTAGTAACATGAAAGTGACAAGTACAT
Source organism: Neotragus moschatus (assembly GCA_006410615.1). Taxonomy (NCBI): domain Eukaryota; kingdom Metazoa; phylum Chordata; class Mammalia; order Artiodactyla; family Bovidae; genus Neotragus; species Neotragus moschatus. Next base: position 541,255 of record SJYA01000626.1, on the reverse strand, counting down.
TTTCTGTACATGTATTATTTATTCTTAACATGCTTGGCAGAGTAAAAGTGAATAGGAGATGATGAAGTCGAGTAGAATAGAGACTATTAGGCTTGCTGCAAAGTGGAAAAGATTCAAGACTGCAGGTGGGGACTATGACATCATGGGCAAGTTTTTGGTAGTCCTGGGTATTTTGTGTAAGAGAGACACTTAACATGCTTAAGATAAGGGGAAACAGATAAAATCAGGTTAAGGTTAAAGGAACACAGGGAACAAAGTTTGGAGAAATTGACTCTGCAAAGGAGGCATCTCTTCTCTGAAACTGTAGACTCACTATAGATAGTGTGATCTGTGATTTTCAGAGAAATAAAGTTAGTCACCTTTTCTTCATCCTGTAGTTCCAACAGATTTGGAATATGATTTCCTACATAGTCGTCCTTAAAGTAAAATTGAATCAACTAAGAACTTTGGGTATTTCCCTTCACTCTTGAAATGGGCATGTCCTCTGCGTTAATCATGCCTGGATATTTCCTTCCTAGGACAAGGCNGTGATTTTCAGAGAAATAAAGTTAGTCACCTTTTCTTCATCCTGTAGTTCCAACAGATTTGGAATATGATTTCCTACATAGTCGTCCTTAAAGTAAAATTGAATCAACTAAGAACTTTGGGTATTTCCCTTCACTCTTGAAATGGGCATGTCCTCTGCGTTAATCATGCCTGGATATTTCCTTCCTAGGACAAGGCAAGCAGAGAGAAATGGGCTTCTACCATTTCTGCCATCTAGGAAGAAGTTCCACAAAAGATTTTTTTGTATGTAAAGTAGAACTTAAAAATCTAAGGTTTTTTCTTTTATTTTTTTACATATATTGATTTAAGCTTCTAATGCAGATGCTTTTGCATGGAACTAATCTCTCATAAGAGTCATAAGAGGTCCCCTGTATCTGTGACACAGGCCACCCCAAATCCTTTCAGAACCAAAGTAGAATAAGTGAATGAGCATGAGTGCTGGGAAGCCAGTCCGTTCACTGCTTTGAGGCTGTTTCCTCATCAGAAAACGTGTGGGTTTGAATGTTCCGTTTTTCATTTTCATGTGGATGTCAAGTTGAATATTTCCCTTCCGAGTGGTGTCCTGTCATTTCTTTTCTCTTACAGCATATCCTCAGAGATGTAGAAGACACAGATAACTCACATTTTACAGATGAAAGCACAAGAAACAAGTTTATATCTAGTGATAACATGAAATGATTAGATTGTGTTTCTCGTATCAGAGATTTCTTTTGTAGGAAATTTTTTAGAAGAGGGCAGGTTAGGAGCCATTAAAGTAGTAACTTTTAAAAAATTATGAATTCTAAAATTTGTGAAAATACAAGTGTATTTAAATATGACTGAGAAAGAAATGAGCATAATTACATAAAGCAAACTGAGGTATAGTATGACTAGGTTCTCATCAGCAGTGCTAGTAGGACCCACTGTCATGGCTCACTCAGGAACTGAGACCCAATTTTCCATTAGTTCAGTTCAGTTGCTCAGTCGTGTCTGACTCTGCGACCCCATGAACTGCAGCAGGCCAGGCCTCCAGTCCATCACCAACTCCCAGAGTCCACTCAAACCCATGTCCATTGAGTAGGTGATGCCATCCAACCATTTCATCCTCTGTCGTGCCCTCCTCCTGCCCTCAAATCTTTCCCAGCATCAGGGTCTTTTCAAATGAGTCAGTTCTTCGGATCAGGAGGCCAAAGTATTGGANGTCATTTTTTACAACTGACTTTTTTACGTTTTTCTAATGGTTAATTTTGAATAGTAATAGTTTTAACCACAGAATGAATTGATATATGTTATTTACCCAGCTACTGTCTCGTTTTTACCAAATGAAAAATATTTTTCTCAACGAAAGAGGTATCAAAAAACATGAACAGGATGAGATTTTACCAGTTTTATCTGGCAGCCTGGAAAGATAGTCTTCAGGCCTACATTTTTGTCCCCTGATTTAGGGAAATGTGTTTCTTTGATGTGTAAATCAAAGTTTTATTCATACATAAACATTTTTTTTTTCCGTATTATGCACTGAGGTAGAATTCTGATGTTCTAAAGTATGATTTTGTAGTCCATTATTTAAAGCCAGTGAATAATTGGTTTAAATGGATGCTTATAGGTATGATGGTATTTCTTCAAAGCATAACTGGTCCCCAAACTAGCAGCGTTCATCTGGTTAAGTAGGAAACGCAGAACAGAAAAATCATTGGGAAAACCCTTATCAAAGTCTTCTGAAAGGAATTCATCTTTATGTATAAGTATTTTGTATTTTTTTGATTTCCATCAACTCACATGCAGTCAAGTGAATACCAATAATAAATACCTTTATGTTCATTGGCACTTGAGATGGAAATTTGTCAAAACTCTGGGATAAGAGATTTATCTAAACCACTAGGGGAAATGACTGCTTATTCTGTCTCTGTTTATTTTCTTTATTTATACTTTTTTTCCCCCTGGGATGTTTTTTACAACCAGCAAATGCCAGAAAATTCTTGGGAAAAATGCAGCACTCTGGGAATACGAAGTTTATAAATTTAAAGAAATTGGACAGCTTAAGGTAAGCAAACTTATTTTTAACTCTTAATTTTTCTATGTAGTATATGAATATTGAGGGCTTCCCAGGCAGCTCAGCGGAAAAGAATCTACCTGCCAGTGCAGGAGACTCGGGTTCAATCTCTGGATTGGAAAAATTCCCTGCAGAAGGAAATGGCAACCCACTGCAGTATTCTTCCCTAGCAAATTCTGTGGACAGAGGAGCTTGGCAGGCTACAGTCTATGGGGTCGCAAAAGAGACATGACTTACTGACTAAACAACAACAACAATTATTAATACTGAAATGGAAATAAAATTAAGACTGTATTAATCAGCTCTTTATTGGGAAGTGAGTAACATTTCACTAGAAAGAAAAACTTTTAGAAATTAGTTACAAAACAGAAGCCTGGTTCATATTTTATGTGCATAAAATATATACATATATATTACATGTATGATATGTTCACTTTCTTATCTCCCTCCAATTCCCTCTGTGTTCAGATGAAGTTTTAATGTTCTTTTTAATGAGTATGGAAAACAGGTATGGTCTAATCATAGTAGATTATAAACAGAAGGCTTTTTTCACATGTACTCAATAATTAATGAATTTTCCAATATTTTACTTACTGGAAGATAGACGAAACATTTTGACCAGGTAGCTCCAGCAAATAATTTTGATGTTTCACTTTAATCTTTCAATTTAGTGTGCAACATCCAAACTAATCAGTAAAGTGTTCCTGTGCCTGTAGGTATATGTGAAACATTTTCACTTTTCAGTTTTTGTGAGCCTTTACAGTGCTCTCCTAGAATTATGAGTATGCTTTTAAAAACGACAGTTGTTCAGCTGGCCACATGTAACTTACCTCCTCCTTCTGTTTAATTGCCAGCCCTTGTCAGTCTCACATCATCAGTATTGATTGGGCCTTTCCTGCCTCTCTAGTACCACTGCCTTAACTCCCACCAGAGCTCTTACAAGGGCCTTCTGTAGATCTGTGGACAACCCTAANTTTTAAAAACGACAGTTGTTCAGCTGGCCACATGTAACTTACCTCCTCCTTCTGTTTAATTGCCAGCCCTTGTCAGTCTCACATCATCAGTATTGATTGGGCCTTTCCTGCCTCTCTAGTACCACTGCCTTAACTCCCACCAGAGCTCTTACAAGGGCCTTCTGTAGATCTGTGGACAACCCTAACTCAGAGTGAACATGTTAGTTGCTCAGTCATGTCTGATCCTTTGTGAGAGCCCATGGTCTCACAAGCCTGTGCCTCATCCTGTCCTTGTCCCATAAATATAAGTCTTCTCTGGGAGACCCTCCAGGACACTTATGGTCATGTTTATTGGGCCAATCCTAGAAGGTCTTCTCCAGTCCTGTGGCCATTTTTACCATGATGGCTCCATCACTCAGAACTCTGTATAAATTCCATATCTGTGTTGGAAGTTTGTGGTGGCCATTTTTCCTTGTGTGTACATACTGCTGATAATGGTCACTCAAATCAATGTGAATCCATTCCCACCTAAGCATGGTCTTTCTCCTTTCAATCTGTGTGTATGACATCACAATATACCTATTTCTCCATGTTTAATAGCTCAAAGCCACTGTCCTGATGAGAACATGTAACTTACCTCCTCTTTAATTGCCAATCCTTGTCAGTCTCACATCATCAGTGTTGATTGGGCCTTTCCTCCCCCTCTAGTACCACTGCCTTAGCTCCTACCTGAGCTCTTACAAGGGCCTTCTGTAGATCTATGGACAGCCCTAACCCAGAGTGAACATGTTAGTTGCTCAGTTATGTCCGATCCTTTGTGAGAGCCCATGGTCTCACAAGCCTACAAGACTCCCCTGTCCAGGCAAGAATACTGGAGTGGGTAGCCATTTTCTTCTCCAGGGGATCTTCCCAACCCAGGGATCAAACCCAGCTCTTCTGCATTACAGGCAGATTTTTCACCACTGAGCCATAGGGGAAGCCCAACCTGGAATTAGTTATTTGAAAAAATAAGCATGTTCCTCTCATCCCCTCCTGCTGAAAGTATCACATCTAGATTCCTTTCATGACCCCCTCTCAACTTTCTCTCAAGCCTTGTCTCCAAACCATGCTGACCTCCCTGCACACATAGTGGGTACTCATGGTTCCATGCCTTTACCCATGCTGTTCCCTCTGCAAGGGTGCCCTTGCCCTTCTCTCTCGGCCTGACAGACCCCTGGCATCTGTCACTTCTGCTTCAGTCTCCAAGATCCACCTCTTCACAGCTTCCTGTTCATCCTTATTTCAAGACACTTAGCACACAATTGGCTATTTAAATATCAGCATATCTTTGCTGTGAAGCTGTGAGCTCCTGGGGACAGTGCCCCAAGCTCTGGGTCCCCAGGACAGAGCATGGTGATTGGTAAGATAGTGCACTGCGGAGCTATTTTCAAGTGTTTGGAAATTGGAAATTTTAAATACAGCACTGAAAAAGCTAAAATCGCAAGATGTATTTCCCCTTAATTTGAAAACATGAATAGATGTCATGTAACTTTTGTGACATTCTCTCTTATAACTTAGATTTTCATTAATTCATCAAGAAGAAGAGAGAAAGTTTACTTAACAGAGTGAATTTTTTTGATACAAATTTATTCATACATGTAGACATCCCATATGTACTTTAAAAAATATATTGTATTATAAAATGAGCTTATTTGAATCTTTTATCTTCGTAATATTTTTCCAAAGTACTCTATTGCCTTAAAATTTAAAGTAAATGTATACTTTTATATTTGCTGCCTATTGCAATACAGTTTTACTTTGCTACTTTGTAAAGTTTTTTTTTTTTTTTTCTTTTTCTTTTCTTAGGCGATTAGTCCTTATTTGCCAAGAGGGGATCCAGTTCTGAAACCACTCATCTATGAAATGATCTTACATGAATTTTTGGAAAGTGATTATGAGGTATGACAGTCTAACATGGTCATCTTGTTCTCAGTGGAAAATGTTAAGAAATCTAGAAAAATAGCACAGTGGAGCAGCTGATTTAAAGGCAACAGCTTTATGGCTTCTGTGTGGTCGATGAAACTGGGGGTACATACACTCTGATGACAATTAAAAATATGTACACCTTGTTAGAGAAAATGTCTAATCTGTGGACATTCTGAAGATTTATTAAAGCTAGCTTCTTGATAGAGCTAAAGGAAAAGGATCAAGTACCATTGGGGGTTTTCAGGGATAGAATAGCATCTGCTAACCATGCTTCTAACTACCCTGAAGAATGTAGAACTTTCTGAAACTCAGAACTTTGCCAAAGGAGGATCAGAGAAGTTGGAAGGCAGGAAGGAAATTGGAAGTGATCTGTTTGCTTATTGATTAAGGAGGAAACTAGTACTTATATTGCTTATCTACTATATACTCTGCACTTTTACTTGCCTGTTGTGATGTTATACTCCCAACAACACTATACCTAGTAATATCCAATTTTACAGAGAACTAAAGATTAAAGAGATAACTTGCCGATGGCCATATATAATAAGCATGCCTAGGTTTGAATTTAAATTTGGTGTTTGCATGCACCCAAAATGGATTTTTTTTTTTTCTGGCCACGTCATATGGCTCGCAAGATGTTAATTCCCCAACCAGGAATCAGGCCATCAGACCTGGGCCCTCAGCAGTAAAAGTGCAAAGTCATAACCACTANGTTTTTTTTTTTTTTTTCTTTTTCTTTTCTTAGGCGATTAGTCCTTATTTGCCAAGAGGGGATCCAGTTCTGAAACCACTCATCTATGAAATGATCTTACATGAATTTTTGGAAAGTGATTATGAGGTATGACATTCTAACATGGTCATCTTGTTCTCAGTGGAAAATGTTAAGAAATCTAGAAAAATAGCACAGTGGAGCAGCTGATTTAAAGGCAACAGCTTTATGGCTTCTGTGTGGTCGATGAAACTGGGGGTACATACACTCTGATGACAATTAAAAATATGTACACCTTGTTAGAGAAAATGTCTAATCTGTGGACATTCTGAAGATTTATTAAAGCTAGCTTCTTGATAGAGCTAAAGGAAAAGGATCAAGTACCATTGGGGGTTTTCAGGGATAGAATAGCATCTGCTAACCATGCTTCTAACTACCCTGAAGAATGTAGAACTTTCTGAAACTCAGAACTTTGCCAAAGGAGGATCAGAGAAGTTGGAAGGCAGGAAGGAAATTGGAAGTGATCTGTTTGCTTATTGATTAAGGAGGAAACTAGTACTTATATTGCTTATCTACTATATACTCTGCACTTTTACTTGCCTGTTGTGATGTTATACTCCCAACAACACTATACCTAGTAATATCCAATTTTACAGAGAACTAAAGATTAAAGAGATAACTTGCCGATGGCCATATATAATAAGCATGCCTAGGTTTGAATTTAAATTTGGTGTTTGCATGCACCCAAAATGGATTTTTTTTTTTTCTGGCCACGTCATATGGCTCGCAAGATGTTAATTCCCCAACCAGGAATCAGGCCATCAGACCCGGGCCCTCAGCAGTAAAAGTGCAAAGTCATAACCACTAGACCGTCAGAGAAGTCTCCCAACATGGATTATAATTTTTAAAGTTGTACCTTTAACAAACATTTATTCGGAAAATCTGTTTCATGCCTGCTGTATTCCAGGAATGTGCTAGGCACTAGGCATGCAGGTGTGAATGAAATGATGTACATTTAGCAATAGCTCGTAGCCTTAATCGAAGAAGGCAATGGCACCCCACTCCAGTACTCTTGCCTGGAAAATCCCATGGATGGAGGAGCCTGGTAGGCTGCAGTCCCATGGGGCTGTAAAGAGTCGGACACAACTGAGTGACTTCACTTTCACTTTTCACTTTCATGCATTGGAAAAGGAAATGGCACCCCACTCCAGTGTTCTTGCCTGAAGAATCCCAGGGACGGCGGAGCCTGGTGGGCTTCCGTCTATGGGGTCGCACAGAGTTGGACACGACAAGCAACTTAGCAGCAGCAGCAGCATAGTCTTAGTCACACCCAAGCATGTAAACCAGCAGTTCTCAACAGAGGTGGGCACCCTGCCCACCCCCACTCACCCAGAAATATTTGATGATGGAGACATTTTTTGTTGTCATGACTGGGAAATTGGCTACACTGTTGTTTAGTAGGTAGAGGCCAGCAGGATGCTGCTAAACATCCTTCAATGCACAGGACAGCTCCCTATGACAAAGAATTCTGTCCTTAAATGTCAGCAGGACTGAGGTTGACAAACCCTTAAGATAAACAGATAAATTATTACATCATATGCCAGGTGCTCTCATAAGGTCTCCACGAAACACTGTGGAAAGACTCAGCCGTCTCCTACTTCTGGCCAGAGGGAAAGATGAGATTTCTGGTGGGCAGGTTCTAGACAAGGCTGATAAGTTCTGCTGCTGGGAGGACCCATACCCTGGTAGATTGCAGACCTGGGCTCCTATTCTCCAGCTTCTGTCCAACCTTCACAGTCTTTCCTAAAAGTGGTACCATCTTCAGCTCCTACTAATGTTTAGGAGCCTAACCCAGTGATCTGTTTTCATTTTTGGTGCCTCACAGCATGTTACAAGTTGTCCTTGCCTTCACACATTCTGATGTTAAGTTTTGAAAATAAGGAAGACTTTATTTACAACTTTCCTCCTTCCTACACAAATGTGCGGTAGCTTGGAGAAAGGTTAACATAAATAGAAAGAGGCAATCAGAGAGGGCATGAGAAAAAGAACTGTGTTTTGAGTGCCTACTCGGGCACTCTTTTAACCAATAACTGAGACCATTTGAAGAGAAGTAATAATGCAAATACTACATTCTCACTCAGATTATTTTTAGAGCTTAAATTCGATAAGGACTTTTAAGATTATAATCCTTTAATAACACAAGGACTTGGTAAGGTACTGTCAGCCAAGTGTTCCTAGATATGTTCAATTCAAGCATTCCGATGCCTGCATCACCAATGTAATTCTTTTACTGTTTTAAGCCTGTATTTTTATCATAGGGAGGGAATAAGTGTGTTAGTATGAATTAAAATTGAACAAAATATTTCTTTATTGTGCATACTAATGGGACAGAATTTATTCATCTTCTTTTCTTCCTAGCACGTGTTCTAGTGTCATGATCCAATCTTCCCTCCCAGCCTGGATCTACTCCTTTCTAGATCTGTACAGAAGAGTTTATGGTAATAGTGTATGCCATTTACGCTAGGTTCTAACTCATGCAGTCTAGGAGCATGGTTCCTATTTAGTTCCTATTCAGTTCAATTCAACACATCTTTAGAACCTACCATGGTCGAGGACTGGGCTGAGTACTCATTTGGGTCCGAGAGGAAAACACAGCCCCAGCCTTCAGTGGATTTACAGACTGGGGACACCATATAAATAAGCTTCAAGTAACTAGAAAATATGTAAGGCAGAGTAATGCGTTATATGAAAAAATGAGATCATTATTGGCTGTAGTTATTGGAAAAGGTTTCTTCAGTGAAAAAAGACTTGTAATGGACTGTTCCTGTTTCTTTCCAGTATGTTCTGAGTACCTAGAATAATTGTCATAAATATTCCATCTTTGTACACCTTCCCAGAAAAAAGAATTGAGTGTTCTGTGAAAATATGGGAAGAATAATGAACTTTATTTCAAAATACCAAAGCTTAATATACTTGTTCTCTTTTTCAAGTAAAGTAATTTAACAATAAAAAAATTTTATTATTTGTGCGATTCTCTTACAATTCATTATTCAACCCTTATTTTTTTCCAGAAACTTTAAAATCCTATATCATTAAAGGTATCTTGTTGATTCATACCTGGAAAACTTTTGACTGTGAATGGAAGAAATAAGCATAACTTAAAGCTTCTAGATTTTTTGCTGTATATTTTAGGGTGTCTTCCTAGTCATTAAGAAGTTTATGAGTAATTTGGTGTCTTAAGCTCTTGTAAGTAATTCATATTTTAGTTCCCATCATTCTCAGTTTCATGTTTAGTTTTGAATTAAACTGTCGCGGAGTTGATCAGATAGCGGTGTTTTGTAGCAACACTTGATCACATATAATGTGGATGATAATTCTGTGCCTCTAAATAGTACTAAAGGTCAGATTAAAAATATAGGCGGCTTCCCTGGTGGCTCAGTGGTAAAGAATCTGCCTGCCAATGTAGCAGACACAGGTTTAATCCCCAGTTCAGGAAGATCCCACATGCCACGAATCATGAGCCACAGCTATAGAGCCTGCGCTCTTAAGCCCGGGAGCTGCAACTACTGAAGCCCGAACACCCTAGAGCCCACGCTCTGCAACAAGAGAAGCCAGTGCGAGGAGAAGCCTGTGAACCACCACTAGAGAGTAGCTCCCACTCTCTGCCACTGGTGAAAAGCCTGCAGCGAAGACCCAGCACAGCCAAAAATAAAATCATTTTTTAAACATGGATAAGAAATATAATTTTAAAATATATGAAATTAAAAGTATTTTCTTGAAGGTACTGGTGCTTCAGAATTTCTTTCTATGGAGTTTCTCCTGAAATTTTATTTTATTTTTAATTTACAGCCTACCAGAATTACTTAAACAGTTAAGCTTTGCTTTATAATATTAATAACAGATATATAAGGATGTTAAAAATGGGGTGGTTTTTGTGGCATTTCGTTTAATGAATAGTCCTTAACCTTTTATTTCCTATGATGGGCACTAAGGGATTCTCTTACTTTGCCACTGGATCCTAATAACTCCCTGATAACTGTGTCTTCTAATTATTAATAAAGGCTTCAGGGAAATTTCATCAGTATTTTTCGTCATATTTAATCAGAGGTACATAAAATCAGTTAAGCAGAGACTAGCCTAATGTGAAATGTGATAAGTGTTTATTTCAGTTCATATTGGAGTTGTCTCGTCTTTAATCACAGCGTGACCAGTCATTTTGTCTTATTTTCATTAGAAGTTGGCAGTGGTGCAAGGCTATTAACTGAATCAGGAAAATAAAAAGAACCAAGCTTTCATCTTTCCCTGAATAGTATTATTCCTGGTCTCAGGGCTACTGAGAATTGCTAGTATTGGGGTGGAAATCTTGTCAGGACTTTTTTCTTTTAATCTTATAAATTACAGAGTCTTAAGAAAACAGAAACTTTATCCTTTGTACTTCATCCAAAGTATCATTTTGATTCACAGAATATTTTAATGTTGTGATTCAGTGGTTTTATAAAATATGTCCTCTTTACTGAGTGAATCTCCTTCCCAAATCTCATAGATCAAACTGTAGTCATGGTCACATGAAGGAAAGTTGCAGTTTGAATAGAAAATACACAGCCTGTTGTTCTGATCTCTTGCCATCCTTCCCAGGGGATGCTTGAGTAGAAACTGGACTTGAAACTATATTCCTGATTCTCTCATGATTTTTCTTCTTACTAAATTCTAATACTTTACAGAAGCTAATTCCACCATGCTGTTTTCATTTCTAAGTATCATTTAAACCAATTAAAAGTAGTTCATTAAGGCACTGAAGTAAAGTGATAGTCGCTCAGTTGTGTTTGATTCTGTCCTGTCTGACTGTAGCCCACCAGGCTCCTCTGTCCATGGAATTCTCCAGCAAGAATACTGGAGTGGGTTGCCATTCCCTTCGCTAATGGATCTTCCTGATCCAGGGATTGAACCCTGATCTCCTGCATTGCAGGCAGATTTTTTACCATCTGAGCCACCAGAGAAGCCTCATTAAGGCATTCATTGAGTTATTTAATATTAATAATTTTTCAATAATGTGAATATTTTTATTTCTTCTGCTATCTATAGAAACATTTAAGGTTTGGGGGTTTTTTCCCCCTAAAAGTTGCCAAAGATCAGTAAGTAAAACTTCTCCCCAGTACTTTGAGTTACAAAGGCTAAAACTAGGGATCAGCACGGCAGAGGCTGCCCAGGACACTGGCTCACAGCACTGGAAGGCTCTGGAGACAGGATCCACAGCACTGGAGACAGGATTCAGTCAGGGGATCTGGAATTTTCTGTGAGAACCATAAAATTTGAAATGCAGAAAGAGTCAGGGTAAGAGCAGGGGGTAAGACTTGAACCAAAGTCCCAAATCCCTAAACAAAACTAGAATTAGAGGCACCCAGTGGAAGGAAGATCGAGATGATAACTTGCTGAGCGTGGGAAGCTGGGTGGTTCCACCATGGGAGCAAAGCCGCCACATGCACAGTGCTGGCTGCGCAGCTGACTTGGACAGTATCTGTAAGATGTCAAAGAATGCCTTCCAGGTGTTACAGTGAGTCCACAATGAGGAGAGAGCATGTAGACCTAAACTCTGCAGTGGTGCCTGATGGAAGGACCCCGGGGCCTCGCTTCCTCATGCATTTCATCCAATAATAAGAGCAGGGATGGTTCTGCCCACTTCACTTCTCAGGAATGGCCAATGGAAATGGATATGTGGTCATTCTCTGCCTCCCTTGCCACCACCAAACCCATAGTCTTAAAATTGATGATATGTTCATGGACCAATGTTTTCATCATAAATGGTTTTGTGTGTTTTCCATGAAAACTTTCAAGCATTATTTGAACTCTTGGGATTGCTTTCCTTTTTAAAGAGTGTTCTGTTTTTTTTCCCCTCGGTTAGGGTTTTGCCACGTTGATCCGAGAATGGCCAGGAGATCTGTACAACAATTCAGTAATAGTTCAAGCGGTTCGGGATCACCTGAAGAAAGATAGTCAGAACAGGACCTTACTTAAAACCCTGGCAGAATTGTGAGTATATTTTAATGCTTCCTCCCCCCCCACAAATCGATCGTCATGAAAAATTTTCATATTTTAGATCTGGCAAACTGAATTGGGAGAATGCAATGTGCCATTTTCCTATATTCACTCTTAGCAGAAAAAACTCTTCATAAGCTTCCAGTGTACAGCTAGAAGGTAAGGCAAGGGAAATGTGTGAGACTGTACAGTTGTTTTATTTCCCAGAGGAGAGGAGCTTTGGTCAGCACCACTTGGTGGAGGCAGTTGTTTGGGGAGGGAAGGACACCAGGTCTTAGACTACTGCAGCAAGTCATTTTCCCAGTGAGGCTCTGGTTTCTGTCATTCTTGGGTCTGCAAGTTAGTAAGCTTCTCAAACTGTAGACTCTTTATCTGTAAGATCCCTGGGGGCAATTCCTTATGGGTTGGTTTTCGTGAAATTTCTTAATCAAGAACTGAGTGCAGTGCCTGGCACAGAGTCAGCTTTCAGAATATGGAAGCTTGGTCAATGCTTTTTGTATTTTGGGGCACTTTCAGTGACTCGGGCTTTGTGCTAAATGTCTGAGATGCAGACAGATAAGGTATCCCTGTGTCCTAGGACCTTTGATTAGTGAAACAAGAAGCACACTGTAATCTCAGGAAGACCATCTTGCTTCAGTCCCTCCTCACACTCCCACCGTCTCAGACAAACCCTTCTGTCACTCTTAGCCTCTTTTGCCCGAGACCAAGAAAAATAAACCCAATGGTCTAGAATTAGGGCTGTTAAAAGACTTCCCACGAAAGGAGTTTTGTTTGTGGCACAGAGTCGGAACACTAATCATTTTCTTCTGGAAACATTCTTCTAGTTTTCCTTGGATTCTTTAGTTATTAACACTAAGAGTACTGATAATTCTGTAGTACTAATAATGGACCCAATGCAGCTTAGCATCAGTTGGCCTTTAGGAGCTGACTTGCGAAATTAAGCAGTGTGAAAACATTGTTTCAGCACAAAAGCACATTTGAATTTTATACAACCTCCTTACAGATAAGCTTTTGGAATATCACCCATCTGTCAGCTGAATACTGTTGGTAAGAATTGTAACTTTCTATTACTAGAATAAGAATTTCCTTCATTTGGGGTCATAATTTCTTTGTATATGAATTTCTCTAAAACATTTTGAGTTTTCTGTAGGAAATTAGTTTTTGTCAATATTGACAGAATATTGACAATAGAATATTTTCAATTTTCTAACATTTTCTCAAGGTTCTGAGAAAGAAATACTTACTGGTCACATATAGTCAATCCCAAGGAACACTTTTCTAAATAAAGTTAATTTTTCTCTCTAAACAAGTGTTTCAGTTTTCATTAAAGTAAAACATGATTTACTGAATATATCTTCATGTTTTATTAGAAGCGTTGATGAACATTAATGTAAAAACTTTTGTCTTACCAGGTACACCTATGACAAAAACTATGGCAATGCTTTGGAAATATACCTAACATTAAGACATAAGGATGTTTTCCAGTTGATCCACAAACATAATCTTTTCAGCTCTATCAAGGATAAAATTGTTTTATTAATGGATTTTGATTCTGAGGTAATGTTTCTTTAAGATTTCTTTATTTTTAAAAAAACTTTATTGGAGTATAGTTGATTTATAGTGTATGTTAGTTTCAAGTGTACAGCAGAGTGAATCAGTTATAATGTGTTTCTTATTTTACTACTGATAAATTATTTGTGCTGTCCCAAGTTTTTAATAGACATTTGTCCACATGCTGGAGTAGTTAATAAATCACATAACCTGTTGTATGCTAACTGTTCAGAACACTCTGACCCTTACCAGATGTTCTTTTAGTAGCTGGCATTCAGGACTCCTTTAGTTGATTCAACTTTTCTGTAAAAGTAATCATAACTTGATGGGGAACTTTTAAAGTTGTGTGTATGTGAAGTAATTTTTTTTTTTTTTTTTAAGTAAAACAGATCATTGTAATTCATAGGAACAGAGAAACTAGCCATATGCTTTAGCTCATTCAGTCCTCTTAATTGTATGTCCCATTTTACAGCTTAATTGTATTCAAGCTGTAAGTAAACTATTCTGGTCTGTTTGTTACACTTTTGTTCTTTGGCATTCACAGCTTTAGCATGTGGAGTTTCCATTGGTCTCAGATGACAAAAAGATAAAAAAGAAGATAATAAAGTGGATTTGAATAGTGGGATGTCTGATGACTTCCCTGGTGGGTCAGATGGTAAAGAATCTTCCTGCATTGTTGGAGACCTGGGTTTGATTCCTGGGTCAGGAAGATGTCCTGGAGAATGGAATGGCCACCCACTCCAGTATTCTTACCTGGAGAATTCCACGGACAAAGGACCGTGGACAAAGGAGGGCTACAGTCCTTGGGGGTCACAAAGAATCAGACACAACTAAGCAACTCATACTTTGACTTCTGTCTGATGAGGGCACCCAGCCTCCACATCTCACAGTGGGTCTTGTAAGGTGATAGAAATTGTTTGTATGTATTTTAAAAAAGAAAGTTAATGCCAAGTGCTAGTGGTGAAAAGAAAGAGTTTCATAAAACACAGTAGCTGTTACTCGAAAAGTTGAAATTTTAGATAAATCAAAGAGTAGAACAGTTGAGGTTCCAAAAAGATTACTTGGACTTATAGCCGGGACATGGAAGCAACCTAGATGTCCATCAGCAGATGAATGGATAAGAAAGCTGTGGTACATATACACAATGGAGTATATGTGTATACTGAGTAATACTCAGCCATCAAAAAGAATACATTTGAATCAGTTCTAATGAGGTGGATGGAACTGGAGCCAATTATACAGAGTGAAGTGAGCCAGAAAGAAAAACACCAATACAGTATACTAACACACATATATGGAATTTAGAAAGATGGTAGTGTTAAACCTGTACGCGAGACAGCAAGAGAGACACAGATTTGTAGAACAGCCTTTTGGACTCAGTGGGAGAGGGAGAGGGTGGAATGATTCGGGAGAGTGGCATTGTAACATGTATGATATAAGTGAAACGAATCGCCGGTCTAGGTTCGATGCAGAAGGCTTGGGACTGATGCGTGGGGATGGTCTGGAGGGATGGTGTGTATGTGGGGGGGGGGAGGCGGTCAGGATTGGGAACTCAGGTACACTTGTAGCTGATTCATGTCAATGAATACAGTATTGTAAAGCAAAACACTAAAAAAAATTTAAACTAAAAAAANATGGTAGTGTTAAACCTGTACGCGAGACAGCAAGAGAGACACAGATTTGTAGAACAGCCTTTTGGACTCAGTGGGAGAGGGAGAGGGTGGAATGATTCGGGAGAGTGGCATTGTAACATGTATGATATAAGTGAAACGAATCGCCGGTCTAGGTTCGATGCAGAAGGCTTGGGACTGATGCGTGGGGATGGTCTGGAGGGATGGTGTGTATGTGGGGGGGGGGAGGCGGTCAGGATTGGGAACTCAGGTACACTTGTAGCTGATTCATGTCAATGAATACAGTATTGTAAAGCAAAACACTAAAAAAAATTTAAACTAAAAAAATTTTATTTTACTGTATCTAGGGGTATTATGTGCTGTGTTATATATTTATTACATGCTGTGTATTAGACTTCACACACTTAAACTTAATTTAAATAGAAGCTAAATCTACTTTTTCTGAAAGATGCTTTTAGCCCATTTTTCATACTGAGTGAATCAAGTCGATAGGGAGTACAGATTTAAAAATAGTGCAGTTCCCAGGAAGTTCAGGTGCAGAGGTTCTGCTTCTCTGGCAGAAGATGATTAAGGGAATGAGCAACTTATACAGGAATTAATTTTCCCATAGCCAGTCTCCCCTTATGACTGGCCCACCCTTCATATATCTCAAGCTTATTTTGCATATGAAGCTGTAGATAAAAGATGAATGAGTTCAAATTCATTGCTATTCAAGAGCATGAACTCAAGGAATCACATGACTTTCTAATTAGAAAATAACTTATGGGTAATCTCTTCCAACATCCTAATGTTTCAGAAAAAAAATGCAGCAGACAGGTAGGCAATGTAATACAGTCAAGAACAAGACCCAGGGACTCTGTATGAGGCTTAGTCTGGTGGGCTGTCTTATTACAAACACTGTCTAACTTGTGTTTCATGAATGATAAAGGTGGCTAAATTCAATTCTGTAAATCCATAGGCTTTATACTGTTATGAAGCTTCAGGTGTCTTTCCCGCCCCCCCCCCTTTTGTGTCTTATCCTCTTCTTCACATAAGACCAGCTCCTTTTATCTGTGGAATCTGTAGAGGCACTACATCAGTATTCACATGGCCAGAAAGAAAGCTCTTTTTTTTGTGATACTGGGAATAATACAAATGCTTTGTATTGTGAGTTGTAGCACAGCACCATTTTATGTTGTATGCAAAACACAGAGACCGCAGAGTGAAATGAATTTTAAGATACATTTAGAAATATCTCAAGAACCATTCTAAAGCTAAGAACCCTCTTATCCATGTAAAACAGGCCCTCTGCCTTTCATGGCGATACCATATATAACACATTATGTTCTGTGTTCTCTTTTTCTGTGGCAAATTTCAGTGACTGGGTATTTTTTCATATTGCAGAAAGCTGTTGACATGCTTCTGGACAATGAAGATAAAATTTCAGTGAGTGCCTTTATATGTACTGAAACAGATGAGTGTCTGAGACCACCATCACCATAAAGAAGAGAGATATTTATCAGATAATTTCACAGCTGTATTTATATCCTCGTAACTCTACATTTAATTTTTTTTCCTATAGATTAAAAAAGTAGTGGAAGAATTAGAAGACAGACCAGAGTTGCAGCACGTGGTAAGCATGACATCCTCCTCTTTTGCCCTGTGATTGAATAGAGCAGGAAGTCACCTCCCAGTATTGTTTTGAGAAGACTGGAGTGAACACAAACAACATTCTGTAATCATTATAATGCAGCAGATGATCAGAATCCAGAGTAGGAATTAATAACAGATCAGGAACTTTAACTTTGACTCAAAATCGAGTTGTGATTAAAAAAAAAAGTTACCATATTTTTGTATTATCAAACCATGCCTAGGAGTAAACAACTTCCTTCTGTCAATTGAAGAAAAAAATACACATCCTGAAAGTTGAGAATTATGTGATATTGAACACATACAGAGAACTATAGCCTGGGAGAGCAGCCTCTTCAATAGCACTAAAGGACTGTTCCAAAGAGGTCAGGGGAGCCAGGATGTATAGCAGTTTTTGCTGGGGAAAAAACAAAAATATAGTGAAACATCAAAAGAGTATCCCTAACCACAGACACAGAAAACAAACATCTCCAGTTAATGATTTTATTGCCTTCCTTTGTATAGGAAGATAGTAGTCTGGGCTCATTGAAATCATCCCTTAGATGTGCATCTTAACTGTCCAGGGCTAGTGTGTGTTTTTCTCCAAGCTGACTTCTCCTCAGGGTGCACTGTTGGGTTGGCTGCAGTGGCTTTGAGGGCTTGATGGTGGGCAATATTCATTATTTACGAATGGCAGGTAGTGTTCTTTGTCCACACTTTTCAAGTTACCATTTAATATAATTATGGCATCAATTACAGCCAAGCCAGTGCCCTGACTGTGCACCAAAGATAACAAGTTTTCCTGCTAAGGAAACACCACACAGCTGTTCCATGTCCATGACCACACAGAACACTCACAGATCAGAGCCTCATTTTTTGACAGAGCCTGTGCCTCATTTTCTTACATGGTCATATGGCAGTGCCATTGGACCCATTACTCTAGATTTCTTTTGTTGGGGGCTCCTTTGATTCTCTGCATTGCTGTCGTCATGGGAACAAAACAGGAAGAGACGTTTTTCTATGTCCTTTCAAAATGGTGCCAGAGAAGTCTTCAGTGAAAATAGGGGTTGTTTCAGTAGGCCTGTGAGCATCATATAAAACTGTTGTGTCTGTGCACACCTCTTTGCACACTGGGAAGAGGGTTAGGAAATAGAGCATTTATAAGTCAGTTTCATGCATTGAAGCTTTTGAAGACTCCAATATAGGAACGTGCAGTGACTTGGGACGGGGGGGTTGTCCCTTTGTTTGCTTGGTGGTTTTCTGAATGCTTTTTGCTCTGTTGTTCATGATTGGAAATTGCCAGATTATCTGCTTACCCAAGCAAGGTACCTCTGTGTGGGTCATCATGGAATTTGTTTGCAAAGCAGTGATTTCTGGCTTCCTTCAGCCGTGAGACAGGATTACAGGCGGCAGGTATCAAGTGGCAATGTCGGTAGGGCAGTGGTAGAATGGTGGCAGCGCCCACACTGAAGTGGCGCATTGTCTCTGTCAGGCAAAGTAATGTCTCTATACGTTTGCCCCGAAGATGTGGCAGAACCTTCTTAAGCCATTTGCACCCCTGGGAAACTGCAGTGTGTCTGTTCTTACACCAACGCCATGCCAGTGGAGAGGCCGGAGTCTCCATCAGAGCAGGGACTTCTCTCGGACTCCCCCAGTTCTTGCCTGAGAGAGGGAGCGGTTAACCCGAGGAGGGGGTTCTCGGTGTGCTTGTGTCCTGGTTAGGCTTATTTGGTGACCATATAGACAGCAGGTGTCAGGCTCCAGCAACTTCATTAACCGTCATAGCTTTCGGGCAGGCTGACGCTCTGTGTTGAAGAACCAATCCCATTGAGGGGGCAGATGCACTGATGCACTTGGTGTGATGAAGTCTTCCCACCTCAGGTGGGTTCTAGGGTGTTTGTGTCCATTTAACATGAACTAAACATTGAATATCAATCTCTGACTTCTGTGCAATACATTGATAACCTTGCTACTACTACAAAGTGAATCACTCACTCCCTTGAAGGTTCATTAACGTTTTCAGTCAGAAAAAGGAATCAGCTATGAAAATGGGTTCAAAACACCTGACTCTTCTTGATTTCTTTCAGTTTTTGAGGTCCCCAGTGGAGGCAGCATTTCATGGCAAACACAGATCTCAGTAAAACTTAAGGAGAGGAGATTTAGAAAATATGAGAATTAATTTAGCACTTGCTACTGGAGTTACTTTTGAGAACATGTTCCTGCTCCATGACTCTACCCTCTTTTATGTAAAAGATGAGAATTTTTACAATCTAGAAACACCACTGATCAAGCTTTTTACTTCTGAGGTAAAGCAGATGATGGTGAGCATATTAATAGCTCCTGTCATTAACATTTCTGCAGTGGCTATTACATGCCAGGTGTGGTTCTGAGTGATTTACAAATGGTAACTCATTGAGTCTTCACAACTGAAGATTTTTGCCGGTAAAGAAACTCAGTCACAGAGAGGTTAGTGACCTGCCCAGGGCCACATGGTTGGTAAGAGGCAGAAACAGGTCACCTGGGGCCCTTCTAGGAAGTACCAGCACCTCCTCACTCCTGCCAAGGTGTCTCCTTTCCAGTTCCCCTTCACCTAGAGATTTTTCCCAAAAACTGCTTTTCCGCCAGTCTGTCTGTGGCTAAAATAGCAATGTTAAACAGGTATCACGTCCATATTTTAATATCCCTCATTTGTTCCTTTGCTCTTTTTAGTATCTGCATAAGCTTTTCAAAAGAGACCATCATAAGGGACAGCGCTACCACGAGAAGCAGATCAGCCTTTATGCTGAGTTCGACCGACCCAACTTGCTTCCATTTCTCCGAGACAGTATCCATTGCCCCCTTGAAAAGGTAAGTCCCAGATGCCCTGACTCAAACGCTGGAAAGTGAGAGTTGTCATTGTTGATAAGCTTTGGGTTCTTCTAGTCTTCTGCTCGTCCATCCTCGTTCAAGGGAAAGACTGGCTCTCCAGGCACGAGGTTTTGCCGGGCATTCTGTCACAATGGGTGGTCCTGTCAGATCAGATTTTGGTAAGGACCTCAAGTATCTCTATGCCAAGTTTAACTGGGATGAAGGTCTGATCTAGGGTCTAGGACTCTCTCAACCATAAAATACTATCTGGAGTCTGATGCATTTACCAGCAAGGTCAGCCTGGGAGGGGGACGTGGACCACCCAAAGCCAGAAGCAACTGCCCCAGTCAGGACTCCAAGTTGATACATAACTTCAGTCCTGCATCCTGTGTGCTTTTAAATACCCACATGATGTACTTTTCTATTTCTCTGTCACACTCAGTTCCATTATAGTTACAATGTAGTCAACTGTAGTTATAACCACAGTTTCTAGTCTCTCCCACCATCCTATAAATTCTTCAAGAAAAAGGAGTTTGTTTCACTGATTCTCAAAAACTCAGTAGCCAGCCACACATTAGACACTAAACGTTTATTGCATGCCAGTCGAATGAATGAATAAATTGATATCTACAAGGCTCTAGTTAGGGCTGAATATGAACTAGTAAGTGTTATGAGCTTGCTGTTTCAAAATAAACTACATTATTCACCATGTGTGTACTAGAAACTGGGCGATTGAAGACCCTCAGTTTTGTTTCCATGGTGCTTCACGCCATCTGCGATGCTCTCTACCATCTACACCTGTCTTCCTCAATTCAGATGGCCAGAGAGCAAGTACTTTCTATCATCAGTCATATGTAGCAACAACACAAAATATTTGACCCGTAAGAGACACGTATTAAGAAGTTGACTGACGCGCAATTTATGTGCAGTCACAGCTTTTCTAGTTCCTTCTTCAGCCCATGATGATTAACTTCAAATGTGTTGAATTTACTATGAACCAGTTTCACCTCAATGGATTTTCTTAGTCTACAGTTAATTAAAAAAAAAAAAATCTTGCCTGCATGTTAGTTTTTGGAAAACATTAACAGTTTACGTTTGGGCCCCAAGGCTTTTTCTCAAGAATAAATTTGGAAACACATCATCTTAGAAAAGCAAACGTTCCTCTCTCTTCTCCCTTCTGAATCTATAATCGAGAAAAAGAGGGAGAATCTTAATCTTTGTGTGCCCCTGTGTTTGTACCTCACTTTGAAGGGAACATCTTGTGTTTCCAGGCAGACCTGGTCTTCTCCTGTTCACTCCTCAGCCAGAGCCCCGCACACGAGGGTGATCAGCACCCACCCAGGCATCCTTCTTCCCCTTCCTGAACACAGTACAGAGGCTCCACTTGGATTCCAGTACATCTGTGGCTGGAACACACTTTCAACCCATTTGGTTTACAGTTTTCCAGTCTGGTAGTGTTCAATGGAAAGCACACTGCTCTGCCCACAAAGGGAGCATCAGAAATTCTCATCTCCACACATATTTCTAATACAGAGAACTCACCTGGAGCATTGTGTGGGCCCTTTGGAATTTTTCTCTCTGAGCTAATGGGAAAAATCAATTGCATATAAGAGAATTCAACACAAACCTGAGAACAATTATGTTTGAAGTAGTTTTTTTTTTTAAGATGACTTTCAGTGGAAAGAGAATTTGGAACAAAATGGATTTGAGATAGTAATGGTTGAAACATGTCACTATAATCAAGTCATTAGGCTTTCAGGTTAAAGATCTTTGAGACATCTTTATTAGAGATTATCTTTGCTTGAGACTACATTGTGGGAAGTCTGTATATTTGCAAAAAATATACCACGGTCCTTGCTCAGGTATCCCAAGCCATCTTAAAGCAGATTTTCTTAACTTTAATTCATACAGCATCTCATTCCTTTCTCCCTAGAAATAATAGCTCTGTGCACACTTTGTTTCATCTTAGAAACAAATTCCTTTTATGTTTACTAGTAACATAGAAAAACTACTGACTCATAAAAACCTAAGTAGATTTCCCCTGAGTCTAGAGCTATAAGACAGCTTGAACCTGAGTCTCTTAACTTTGGGTTCCATATGTTTTCCACTGTGGTAAGGAATCATTTTTTTCAGGTTTAAAAATTTAATTAAAGTAACAACAGCAATAGTAATAAAGATATTCCTCAATATTGCAAGAATTGTGAGAGACATCAGTTTTTAAACTGTTCATTCTTCTATCATTTCCAGCTGTGGTCATCAGATCCTAGTTTTCACATTTGCAAATCTGATTTGCTTGTGCTGAGAATAGTTAAAAGCAAAATATTAGCTTTATCATTAATACCTGAATTTACGGTCACTCTCATATCTAATTGCATTCACAAGGTGGCAATATATATGAATCTGGAGGAATAAAGTAGGAGCTGCATAGTTTATTAATTTTCCTTAAAGAAAAATAAGACTGTATAAAAGATGATAGGGTCAAGGCTATGTAGAAATCATTATCAAACTGATATAGTAGGTAGGGCTGATAAAGTTTCCATTAGTTAACCCCTAAATTTTTAACTGTTACTTAACCTTTACATTAAATACGGAAAGGAAAAATTTGAATATTATTTTTACATCATTTTTTACTCAATTTTTGTTATTCTGTCTTGTCACTTGTTTTCTGTTATTCTCCTTTTTTGCACACGTGCACGTGTGTATGGGCTGTTGGCTTTAAAAATCTTAGTTTACCTACTTTTTCCTCTAGATGGAGCACTACTGCTCAGGAACATTCAAGAATCTAAAATAAGAAAACAGGCTTTTCTGCTTTGTGTATGTGCTCAGTTGTGTCCAACTCTTTGCGACTCCATGGGCTGTAGGCTGCCAGGCTCTTCTGTCCATGGGATTTTCCAGGCAAGGATATTGGAGTGGGTGACCCAGGAATCGAACCCAGGTCTCCTGCGTCTCCTGTATCATCCATGTTTCCAAGAGCAGTTTGGACAAAAGGATTAAAAATAAGAGAGCAGGGTGTTCTCAGACCCAGAAGCTGCCCTCCCACATTTCTGGTTCATCCCCATGGTGGATACTGGTCACGTAGCTCTCCCACCACCAGAGAGGCCTTGAGGTTTTAATTCTGGGCACTTGGCGAACCACCTGTAATCTTACTACTGTAGAAGAAATGGGCAATGGATACTAGGGAACATCTCGCCATCTCTGCCACATCACTTTTTAAATTTTTGTCAGAGAATAGTTGCTTTACAATGTTGTGTCAATTTATGCTATGCAGCAAAGGGAATCAGTTATACATATATCCCCTCTTTTTGGATTTCCTTCCCATTTAGGTCACCACAGAGTACTGAGTAGAGATCCTTGTGCTTTAAAGTAGGTTCTCATTGGTTATCTATTTGATACATAGAGTAAGGTGTATAGAAGTGTCGACTCCAGTCTCCCAGTTCATCCCACCTCCGCCCCCATTGGTGTCCACACATTTGTTCTCTACCTCTGTGTCCCTATTTCTGCTTTGCAAATAAGTTCATGTGTATCATTTTTGAGATCCCACACGTAAGTGTTAATATGACATTTTTTCTTTTTGACTTCATTCTGTATGACACTCTCTAGGTCTGTCTACATCTCTGCAAATGGCACAGTGTCCTTCATTTTTATGACTGAGTAGTATTTCGTTCTATATATGTAATATCTTTCTCCAGCCCTCTGTTGATGGACATTTATTTCTATGTCCTGGCTGTTGTAAATAGCTGCAATGAACATTAGGGTGCATGTATCTTTTTGAATTACGGTTTTCCCCAGGTATACACCCAGGAGTGGGACTGGTGGGTCATATGGTAGCTCTATTTTTAGTTTTTAAGAAACCACCATACTTTTCTCCACAGTGATGGTATCAATTTACATTCCCACCAGCAGTGCAAGAGGGTTCCCTTTTCTCCACACGCTTTCCAGCATTTACTGTTTGTAGATTTTTTTGATGATGGCCATTTTGACCAATGTGAGATGATACCTCATTGTAGTTTGATTTGCATTCTTCTAATATTCAATGGGGGCTTCCCTGATGTTGAGCATTTTTTATGTGGTGGTTGGCCATCTGTATATCTTTTTTGGTGAAATGTCTGTTTCTAGCCCCCCCTCATATTTTTGAATGGGTTGTTTTCTGATGTTGAGCTATATGATCTGTTCGTATATTTTGGAGATTAATACCTCGAGGGTTGCTTCATTTGCAAATATTTTCTCCCATCCTGAGGGCTGTCTTTTTGTTTTGTTTATGGTTCCCTTTGCTGTGCAAAAATTTTTAAGTTTAATTAGGTCCTATTTCTTTTTGTTTTAATTTTCATTACTCTTAGGGGTAGATCAGAAAAGATCTTGCTACTGTTTATGTCAAAGAGTATCCTATCTTTTCCTCTAAGAGTTTTATAGTGTCCAGCTTTACATTTAGGTCTTTGATCCATTTTGAGTTTATTTTTGTGTATGGTATTGGGAAGTGTTTTAATTGCATTCTTTTACATGTAACAGTCCACTTTCCTCAGCAGCACATATTGAAGAGACTGTCTTTTCTTCATTGTATATTCTTGCCTTCTTTGTGATAGGTTAGGTGACCATTGATACGTGGGTTTATCTCTGGGCTTTCTACCCTATTCTGCTGATCTATATTTCCATTTTTGTCTGCTACGTAATTTTTAAAGGAATTGTGTGAGTAATCAAATTAGTGGTGTTTCTTGCTCACTGTGACCCTCAGGTCTTCTCATTTTCTCATTTAAATGATTGTGTACCGGGTGGCTCAGGTAAAGAATCCACGCCAACAAGATCCGCTGCAGAAGTGAATGTCAGCCCACTCCAGTATTCTTGCTTGGGAAATCCCATGGACAGAGGAGCCTGGTGGGATACAGCCCATGGGGTCCCGAAAGAGCTGGACATGACTTAGTTACTAAAAACTCTGTAACATTGTCTTAGTTTCATTCCAATTCTAAAGTGTTATTTTTTTTTAAATGGAGTATAATTACAGTGTTCCTGCTGTTTAGCAATATGAGTCAGCTATGTGTATATGTATACCCGCGCCCTCTCGAGCCTCCTTCCCACCCCATCATCGCCATCCCACGCAAGTCATCGCAGAGCGCCAAGCTGAGATCCCCGTGCTCTGCAGCAGCCCCCGCTAGCTAGCTCGTGTACACGGTTGTGTATATACGTCAGGGCTACTCTCCCAGTTCGTCCCACCCTCCCCTTCCCTCCCCACCCCCATGTCCACCAGTCCATTTTCTACATCAGCGTCTCTGTTCCTGCCCTGCAGATGGGTTAGTGTGTGCAGGTTTTCTAGAGTCTATACATAATGCATTACTATATGATATTTGTTTTCTCTGACTTCACTCTGTATGGCAGACTCTTGGTTCATCCAGATCACTACAGATAACCAGTTTTGCTCTTTCATGGCTGAGTAGTGTTCCACTGTATGTATGTAGCACGTCTTCATCCATTCATCTGTTGATGGACGTTCAGGTGGTTTCCATGTCTTCACTATTGTAAATAATGCTGCATTGAACGTTAGGGTGCACATGTCTTTTCAGTTTTCCTCCCACTTTTGACAGATCCTTGAACAGAGATTTCTTCTAGACCCTGTAAGCCAGCAATAGAAATATTCCCACCCCAGTGTTTAATTCTTTATGCAGCAAATGTTTACTGCTCTTTACAGGGAACATACAGCTGTGAACAGTAGTCCTTTTCTGGAGCTTACAATCCAGTGGAAGGAAACAAGGCTTAGACCAGTGCCTTGAAGAAACCTCAAGCAGCAGAAAGAAAGAAAGCTTTGTGAGGAAGAACCTTTGTTTCAGCATCTTGCTTTCTGCCTTCGCTCTGGAATGTGCTGCCTTAAATATCACAATATCAGTTAAATTGTGTAGGGTCCAGCACCTCTCAGGAAAACCTGGACAGCCACAAATAAAACTTAAAGAGGCTTATTTACTTCTGCTTTGTTTTTAAAGGGAGGCAGTGGAAAAATTCTCTCAAACTTGTATGTTTAAGTGACTGTAGATATTTGTTTTTGTATGATAACACATAACATTTTTACCTTGCTTTATTTGAAGGCTCTTGAGATCTGTCAACAGAGAAACTTTGTAGAAGAGACAGTTTATCTTCTGAGTAAGTAGCTTTGATTCATTTTGGTCCCCATAAACTAGAGTGGAGTGACAACGTGATATAAATTTTCCAAGAATGGATATAGATTTTAGACCAAAGTAACAGAAGTTAAAGCCTATTTTATATAATAATTTAATATTTGGAAATGGAGACTTCATAGCTAAATAAAGAAGGTAGCATTATTTAATAAATGCTACTGAGATAATTAGTATTGTGTAATAAAAGTATCAGTTCACACTTTATAGTGTAAATCAAAATAAATTGTGGATGGGTTGACAAGTTGTTTTTTTTTTTGCTTTCATCAGAAGGAAGTCAGAATCTAACAGACCTGCTTTCAGATTCCAGATTTGCCATTTAGTAGCTCTATGATCTTGGCAAGTGACTAACATGTCCTTTTTTATAAAATTGAATTATTAATAGAACGTACTTCCTCAGATTATAGTGATTACAGGAAGTAATTCATGTGAAGCACGTAAGTGAATACTCAGTACAAAGTAAATACCTAGAAATTAGGATTAATTTTACTAAGTTATAGTTGTCATATAAGGAAATATGCTTTTTGTCACGGCTGTCAAACTATGTAAACAAAGAGATGTGGTTTCTCTTAAAACGTTAATTAAATGATCCTAAATGTGCTTCTCACATTGTTCCAGGCCGAATGGGTAACAGCCGAAGTGCCCTGAAGATGATCATGGAGGAGCTGCGTGACGTTGATAAAGCGATTGACTTTGCCAAGGAGCAGGACGATGCAGAGCTCTGGGAAGATCTGATTTTATATTCCATCGACAAGCCACGTACGTAGAAAACCCATCTGCCTTCGTAACTTCTGTCTCCCCATTTAGCCCGTTGTGTACAGAGTAAGAATCATCTCAAGATGCACTGAGTTAAAAATATGGTGAAGTATCTATAATAAAAATAAATCGGGTACATAGTAATGATTTCCCAGACTCTCCTTATACAGGGAATTCTAGAGCCTTAATAATCCATGTTAGCTAGCTGAACTTGATAAAGAACAAGTGAAATTGATGTGATTTTAAGTCTGCTCCCATGAAGCATAGTTTTACCTACTGCACCCAAACGAAATAAAAGATTCTGGTTTTGTTTGTACACAGCGGGCATTTATTTTGAAAGTGTATAGTCTAGCCCTTATCAATTCTCTTTGTGGAAACCCATAACCATTACTGGACGTTGACTATATTTGGAGGTTTGCTACTGTAGCATCAAGCCTCTCTCCTGCCTTGTTTTATCAGTGCAACACCAGGAGTGTCTGTTTGCTGTCTCTCCTTGACCATGTGCTTGGGTCTCCCATTTTGGAAGGAAACAAAAGTTAATGAAAGTCCTCTTTTAAAGGTATAGATATGATTCAGAAACTAGCAGTCACGGTTTAAAATCTCTCCCTTCCCCCTTTTTATTTTTTGGTCAGAAGGCTTATCTATTTCAAGATTTTCAAGTTCTAGAAACCACTGTTACAATTTTTTTTTTTTCCTGAGATACAAGAGGGTGTTATTCAGGTTCATTACAGATTAAGGTACTTTGAGAGTCTAGTTTAGCATAATAGAGTAGCAGTTCAAGCATCTTACAGGAGGTAAAGAGGAAATGAAGCACACTTTGAACCTGGGCCTACCCTGGCTTTGATTTGGGGTTCAAAAATTGCTAGTTGTAAGATCCTGGACGAATTCATTAACCATCCTATTTTTTCCTTTTCCATAAAATGGGAACAAAAAATATTCCCGTCTTGCAGAATATTGGAGAAAAATATATGATAACTGCACCATAGTATATTCTCAATAAATTCTAGTCACCTCTCTGATATCACAAACTGTGTTCTGAAGTAATCATTTGTTCTCCAATGCATTTTCTTTTAAAATCTCCTCTCATTTAGCTGCTTCTTTGAGAAAAGTAAAGGAAGATTAGTTCTTGGGAGGATTTAGAAGTTCAGATGGTTTTAACACTTGCTAAAAGGAAATAACTTTTTGCCTAAAATTGCATCCATTCCATTGCTTATATGTTGATTTCTGTGGTATCCTGTAGCATTTATCACCGGCTTGTTAAACAACATTGGCACGCATGTTGACCCGATTCTACTAATTCACCGTATTAAGGAAGGAATGGAGATTCCTAATTTGAGAGACTCCTTAGTTAAAATTCTACAAGACTACAATTTACAAGTAAGTATCCTTTCTTGAATAAGTGGTCATTGCTGAGTAAATTGACTTCCCTGGTGGCCCAGATGGTAAAGCTTTTGTCTACAATGCAGGAGACCCGGGTTCAATCCCCGGGTCGGGAAGATTCCCTGGAGAAGTAAATTGCAATCCACTCCAGTACTGTTGCCTAGAAGATCGCTGAGTAAATTGACTACTGGATAAACATTTCTAGGGTTTATTCAATTTGATAGTGTTCTTAGGCCCAGATATTTGGAATATTTTTCAAATAAAGAAGCTACAAATAGCTCCCTTTAAGGAAGCATACATATTTTTTATCCATCCCCAGATTTTCTCTCCTTGTGAGCAGGCATTCTCACATTTATAGGGTAAATTTAGCATGGCCTTGGAGCGTGTGAGGGAATGTTACAGTGGCTTTTAGATCAGACCACCTGAACCATTTTGAAGTAGAATGAGCATTGTGTCCACTTGGAGAAATGAAAAAAAAACAAAAAAAAAACTTTTTGTTTTCCTTGAAGCCACTCAGTATCGTATTGCCTGAAAGATTTTAAAATACAGAATTTGTTTTACCTTTTGTCAGTTCTTCTAGAGTATTACAAGTTTAGTTCCCTCAATAATTCAGAATTTGTGATAAGAGCCATGGAACTCATTATCTTCATGTAAATAATTAACATGCCAATCACAGAGCATCCTGATCTTTTCCTTAAAATAGCCTCGAGCAGTAACTGTATTTCGGAATGCTAGTAGCGTCCAGAGATCTTGAAACTATTTAAAGCACATTTCTTGAAAAATTTAGACTGTTCTTTCTCTATTTCATTTGGAAATGAGTTTTTGGTTAAAGGGGGATGAAATTGCTTTCCTGGAGACAGAGATTTTGCAGGTAGAGCCAAAAGACAGGGTTGTGAGGAGAGAAGTGGCCTCCAGGGTAGGAAAGGGGGAGCACGTGATGAGGATTTGCGCAGCACCCGCTGCACTTGGAGTTCAGGTCAGAGACTGAGTGAAAAGGAGAAGAAAATGAGGAAGATCAGTGGTATCAAAAAGAAAAATAAGAAATGTCAAGGACTGACAGAGCTGGAGGGCCAGGAGCCTGTGGCCACGGAGGAACATACCGTTAAACATTTCCAAAGGAGTCTTTGTGACTGTGTTCAGAAAGTACAGTGATGGGAGAGGTCATGGGAATGGAATTAGTCAAGAAATTGTGAGGGTAGGAGTTGTCTGGTGGGCCCTGAACTGTGAGCCAGGGTCCAGCTTTCTCTTCAAACTAGGAGTTAGCATCCAGGAAGCTGACTGGCCTTACCGGATAACTCAACTTTAAGGAGAAGAGGTTTTCCTGAGGGCAGATGTGGCAAAACTAGAAGCCTTGGCTTAGAAGGCTTGTGGGAAGTTGGCATCATGGGAGAGAAATGAGTACTTGATTTAGGCAAGTAGGAAAACAATCTCTTCTGCAGAAACCTTCCAGAGAAATAAGCATTTGTTTCCACTGGAATTTGGAGGCTTGTGGGTGACCCAGAGAAAGGTTGCTAGAGGAAGGAGAAAAGCCAGGAAGGAAAGGGAAATGTAGGAAGGGGTTACTAGGTGAGGAGAGGTGACAAGGAGGGGTTTGTGCTTTGTGCAGCTCTCAAGGGATGCAGAAGAACCGTCCAGACTGGAAATGAGTCACTTTATCCTGAAGCATGAATTTGGCGTTAGGGAGAGCAGTTCCAGTGTCAGACCCTGTAAAGCCCTGGATGTGAGTGAGCTTGACAATGATCTGTAGCTCCTCGGGTCTCAATGCCCCGGGTCTGCTTGGAAGTTGCAAATTCCAACTTGTCAAGAAGTCATTTAAGTGTCTCTACACCTCTTCCTCAAGAAAGGTGACAAATAATTGCCCCTTTTGTCCTCCAGCTCTCCTGCATGAAGCCTAGCCTCTCAGTTGAAAATTATGCATTACTTTTTTCTCAGCCTCTACAGTACCTCCAAAAACACCTAATAGATCCCTCTTCCTAGGCTCTTTCCAGAGAACCAAGCTCAGGGGCACTGCTAGGTCTCACTGCTCATTAATGTTTTGTGAATATATTTGCATAGTTCTGAATCAGCCAGGAATAAAAATAAAATTAGGTGCAAAGTGAATTCCATCTAAAAAATTAGCCACTAATCAGCTGCTAAGTCAATATTTTATCCTTTTCATTACATTTTTAAGTGAGAACTTTTCCTTAAAATGTATAAGTGTGCAGCCCCTGGTATATTAAAGAGGCTGGGAGTTATTTTGCCTGGGGGTCCAAGGTAGCTTGTAATACCCCAAACATGGGGAGGGGCTTCTGGGACAGAATGGGAGAGACTCATGGAGAAAGGGTGGGGTCTGTGGGAACGGCTGCATCTGTAGTCTTCTCTGGACCTCAGACATCTCTTTGGAGGATGCAGAGAGAAAATGCTCTACTGGGGCAGGTTGGTCAGAGTTCCAGGAGGTACTTCCTATTTATATGAAAAGTTTAGAATTATTTTCAATGAAAAAGGATACTACTTTTCATTAATGACTATTTATTTTCTTTCCCTGACAACCTACTGGGGATCACTATAAAAATAACTTGAATCTATTTATAGAGCAGTCTGAATTTTCTAGAAAGGGTTCACATACTTTTAAAATTCTGTCTAGTCTTTTGTTGTTGTTTCATAAAACTATGGTTGATTTTTACATATTTTGCTTCTGCTGCTAAGTCACTTCAGTCGTGTCCGACTCTGTGCGACCCCATAGACAACAGCGCACCAGGCTCCTCCGTCCATGGGATTCTCCAGGCAAGAGTACTGGAGTGGGGTGCCATAACAGGCTAAAAAATTTCAACTCTGACAATGACATCCAAAAAATTTAGGGGAAATTTTGCAGGTCCATGAATCAGCAAGAATCTGGACCCTGTTATGCCTGGGGGCAGGGAGTTGGGAGGAATGACCTTGGGAGACATTAAGAACCATTCAGTAAAATGTAGGAAACTGTGGTCAAGTGTTAGACACAGGTTATCACAGGGCTTCTCAGCACCTTTTTTGCTGATTTGCATTGGTAATCTAAGGGTCAGATTTATAATTCAGTGGACAGAATTTTACAACTTACTTGGTACTGAAAGTGCTTTGGGGGAGGACTCCTCAAGTGAATTGCTGTTTGGAAAGAGAAAAGTTAGAAAGTTGGGGGGAAAAAACTGAACATCACTTCTGGTTTTAAAATTTCATGTTTTCTAAGATGCAGCAACTTTTCTCAGTATCATGTCTAATTCCATCTAAATGGAATTAGAAGCTGAAAGCTAAGCTTCAACTGTCTATGACATCATTAATGTTAAGGAAATAATTAACCACATTATCAATGTTTAATATTTTTTTTACACATTTGTATACCTTGTTATATTGTTAGCATGACAGTTGAATAGAATTTCAGAGCTTCATGAGGTAAGATGAAAGTAGCCCTTGTCATACTTCGTAAACTTAAAGTGTTTCTAGGTCTGATTTCAAGACAAATAGCATTTGTTTTGATATAAGTTACTTACAAAACAATATATAATAATATTTCCATTTTTATAAGAAACTACAATTTCCAAATTTTTATGCTGTGTTTTATATTTGTAAAAAATTTTATTTCTTGTATTTAGTGGGTTGGCCAAAAAGTTTGTTCAGTTCTTCTGTAAGATGTTATGGAAAAATCTCAACAACTTTTTTGGCCAACCCAATATTTAGCATTTATATCCACTTCTCTTGCCGTTTTTTTTTTTAAAGAGCTTATTTAGAATTCTTAAGCATCCTAGCACCTTTGCTTTTAAACACTTGACAGTATTTATCTTTACAATGGTCCTTAAGGAACTCTCATCTCTGTTTTATATGTAAGAAGACTTTCATTTCAGAAAGTTGTGACTTACCAGTCTGGGAAGGTGATGAACTGGATTTGAACCCAGACCTTCTGACTAAACCTTCTGTACTTCTCACCGGTTGTCCCATTGGTCCCTGGAGATGCAGTCATTATATGGGCAGGTTGCAACAGGAATATATAGGATTGGCCTGGAAGATGAACAGGTAGCCTGTTGTCTTTAAAGAGCTGTGGGCACAACGTTTGCAGACCCAGACTTTAGTCCCAGCTTTGCCATTAAGTCTGTTGACCTTTGGGAGGGGCCCGTAAACTTTCTGGATGTCAATTTTCCCATTAGGTTAAATCAATACTTGTTAAGCCTGGCTGTACACCAGAATATTCTGACTTTTTTTTTTAAAGAAAATTACTTAGTTTCTGGTATCACCCCAGATCTGTGGGAGAAGAACAGGGAGTAGATCCTTAGACCACCCTCGTGTTTCTTAAACACTCAGCATGGCACTGGGTTCTGCATTGACATTTAAGAGCCTCAAGATTAGATGGACTGTAAAGAATTTCTGTCAAATTCTCAAGAGGATCCTTTCATAAACATGTCTTTCTATAGCAAATGCAGCTGCATAGCATTAATGTAACATTTCTGTGGAAATCATCCATAATACTTATTTTGGAGTCTGTAATAAAGTAGCTTAGTTTTTTCCATATAACTTTTTTACACTTGATAGTAGCCAAAATGCCAAGAAGCAATCAGTATATGTTTTTTAATGGTATATGTTTGATTGCTTATAGGCATATTGATTTAAATATTTGAGTGCCTACTGTGTTAGATCCCACATGGATAGGTACTCAAAGAGCCTCCACATATTATCTCATGGACCAGGAAGTGAGCAGAATGCAGCCCTTTGCTCGAGCAGCTCATGAGCCGAATGAATATTCCTAGGAGAAGCAAAAAGCTCTAACACTTCCATTTAGTTAAATTTCACATATGTACACACACAGTTAAATAAATAAATGACTCCAGACATCTGTTTATCCAAGTTCTTTCCCCATATTTACTTTTTCTGTAATCTCCTGAAGAGGCCTCCCAGGTGTCTCAGTTGGTAAAGAATCTGCCTGCCAATACAGGAGACACAGATTTGATCCTGGGTCAGGAAGATCCCCTGGAGGAGGAAATGGCAACCCACTCCAGTATTCTTGCCTGGAAAATTCCATGGACAGAGGAGCCTGGTGGGCCACAGACCATGGGGTCACAGAGTCAAACACAACTGAGCACATGTGTACACACAGTCCCCTATGACTTTGTCATTTCCCCACAGGTCTCTGCTTTGAAATCCAGAGACAAATTAAGAGGAAACAGTGGCTGCTTTCTTACCTTGACTTGGTCTCACATGGGTTTCAACTCACAGTATATAAGCTCATAATTTCTTCTAAGAGATAGTTTTTAATATTCTTGAAAATAAAAGTTATGTAAACATTTAAGATAAAACCTATTTTTTCCTTTAAAATTATTTCTATTTGGCCTCATCACATAGGTGCTTATGATAACCAGTTATAGCTTCTCTAATCACTTAGTTACATGCATACTTTGAATCATTTTTTCAACTCCAGCATGAGAACTTAAGAGTCTGTGTTATTTCTCTGCAATTCATCTTTGATAATAAACCTGACAAAAGGCAAAGCTTTGTGATGGCATTGTGTTTTAAATGATAGATTAGAAAGTAGGTAAAATGGTTTCCCAGTCTGGCTCTGGTACCATATCAGGGGTTTATGAAACCAGGTGACTATCTCATGTGCCATGCTGACGAAAAGCATTACAGTACAAACAAGACAGTGTCAGCAAAAAGTTCAACATTCAAAGAGTCTTTTAAAATAGAAATTTCAGAAACTTGGCAGCCTCGTATGACATTTTTTTCCCATGGCAGCTCTTTCTAATGAACCATAATAACTTCGCTGATGTACACTCTTCTTACTACTGTATAAAAGGTGAGCCTGGCACTTTGCTTTTGGTTGGGATCATTATCGATGATGAACTGCAGAGAAATAAGGAAAAATAGGGAGAATCTAGAGTTTTGTGTTAGTTTTCAACAGCTATCTCATAAATACACTCTTAATCTTACAGTAGAACAAAGTATGCTTGTAACAATTATAGAAGCTACAACTGACTTTTTGAAGCATTTTGCTTTTGATTGACACTATTTGTGATAAGCTAAGCTTTTATTTTAGTATTAGAACAGCTAGATATGTTTGGTAATAAGTTTTTTAAAAAGTTTACCAACGTCAGTATTTTTTAGATCTACTGTATTTTTCTCTTTCTGTATGCTTTCATGACATCTGTTAAAGTTTGTTTCCTTAAATGAATCTGAAAAAGTCAATTTCCAGCAGCATTTTGAAGAATAAAACTTCATAGGCAGTTTCTCAACGTAGAAACAGTAAAATCATGTAGTTTCCTGTTCATCAACTCTCGAAATGGTGGGTGCAGAACTTTGGGCATCACTTCCGTTCCCATGGCTCTTTGCCCTCATATAATGAGGGGGAAAGCCCTCGGGCTGCATGCACCCAACGCCGGTGTTCCTTGGGATTGAGAGGAAGATGTGGTATCACAGCCAATCCGGGATGGAGGACCACAGTTGGCCGCTTCCAGTTTCCTTCCCTGATGGCACGCATTGAAACTGTGAAAGCAGAACAGCCACAGAGGCTTCAGAGTCGAGAGTGACCTTGATGTGAAGAAGGGCAGGATGTGGCTATGTCGTGACCCAGAGCTGGGCAGCAGGGAGGCAGCAATGTCTCCATCGTGTGACTTTTCATGAAGCCCACGGAACCATGTGCGCTCAGACCCATTGGGCCAGAAGAAGACGACGTGGATGCTGCACCAGAGCCTCCCAGAAGGCCTTGAATGTTTTCCTCTTTGAAAAGCAGCAAGTTCTATTGAAAAAACATGGGGCTTAAGCATACCTCACAGAGCTTCTCCCAATTTCCAATACAATACCTACCCCCCAAGCCCAGAATGGAAGCTCACAGTGTGGCCAGAGGAACTGGTTTAAAAGGGAAACGAACCACCTCTCCCTGACCCGATCCAAGAATAGTCAGAGGATTTCACCCCATATTTGAATCTTTTTAAGGTGGTTTTTCTTTTACATTGTGTGTGTTAGATTCTGCTTCGTGAAGGCTGCAAGAAGATTCTCGTAGCCGACTCACTGTCCTTACTAAAGAAGATGCACCGAACTCAAATGAAAGGCATTCTGGTTGATGGTGAGTAAAATGGAAAGAATCATACTGGAACTGCATGTTTCTTTATCAGACAGGACAAAGAGAAACACTGTATAATCCCAAGTGTAGAGTAAGTCCAGTCCCCTACGTATGTTCCAAGAGCTCATTCGTAAATCCAACAAAGTTAGCTTAGGTATCAACTAACATAATCGGCTATGTAGTACTGTACTGTAATAGGTTTATAATGCTTTTTCACACAAATCATACATAACCACCAAACAAGTAGAC
Source organism: Neotragus moschatus (assembly GCA_006410615.1). Classification (NCBI taxonomy): domain Eukaryota; kingdom Metazoa; phylum Chordata; class Mammalia; order Artiodactyla; family Bovidae; genus Neotragus; species Neotragus moschatus. Next base: position 505,786 of record SJYA01000626.1, on the reverse strand, counting down.
ATTTTAAATCTACAGTACATTACCTTGAAAAGTACAGTAGTGCGGTACAACAGCTGGCATCCAGGGGCACGTTTGCATCTCTGCAAGTTCGAGACTTGAAGGTTCGTATGTAGGGGACTTATTGTGTGCTTTTCCTTGCAGAGGAGAACATCTGTGAGTCCTGCCTTTCCCCTATTCTTCCATCAGGTAAGATGGCTGGGTGGAGGAAAAAAATTCCCAGTTATGTGTTAATGATGAGGAGAGTTAAAATTTTGAAGTTAGAGAATTACACTTTATCAAACTTTTGGGGTAATTCAGCTTAGAGAAGAATTTCAGCCACATCCCTACTCAGTTGCATACTGGGGCTGCCAGTTCCTTAGGGGTAAAGTTCCCAAGTTTTAGAGTGAGTCTGTATCTGTGGGTAGGCTTGTTAAAACTGAGATTGCTGGTCCCACCCCCTGTAGGGGGTGATTCAATAGTTCAGGGTGGGACCCAAAAATCTGTATTTCTAACAAGTTCCCATGTGATGTGGATGCTACTTGTTCAGGGGACAGTCTTTAAGAACCACTGCCTTAGTATAANGGAAAAAAATTCCCAGTTATGTGTTAATGATGAGGAGAGTTAAAATTTTGAAGTTAGAGAATTACACTTTATCAAACTTTTGGGGTAATTCAGCTTAGAGAAGAATTTCAGCCACATCCCTACTCAGTTGCATACTGGGGCTGCCAGTTCCTTAGGGGTAAAGTTCCCAAGTTTTAGAGTGAGTCTGTATCTGTGGGTAGGCTTGTTAAAACTGAGATTGCTGGTCCCACCCCCTGTAGGGGGTGATTCAATAGTTCAGGGTGGGACCCAAAAATCTGTATTTCTAACAAGTTCCCATGTGATGTGGATGCTACTTGTTCAGGGGACAGTCTTTAAGAACCACTGCCTTAGTATAACGGAGAAGGCAATGCACCCCACTCCACTACTATTGCCTGGAAAATCCCAAGGATGGAAGAGCCTGGTAGGCTACAGTCCGTGGGGTCGCTAGGAGTTGGACACAACTGAGCGACTTCACTTTCCCTTTTCACTTTCATGCATTGGAGAAGGAAATGGCAACCTACTCCAGAGTTCTTGCCTGGAGAATCCCAGGGACGGAGGAGCCTGGTGGGCTCTATGGGGTCGCACAGAGTCGGACACGACTGAAGCGATTTAGCAGCAGCAGCCTTAGTATAAAACAAAACAAAATGAAAACTTACCATCTACTTGTTTAGATTCCAAGGTAGAAGAACGAGATGTATACTTGGGGAAAAAATTATAGGTAGCTTTCATTTTCTTTAAACTTTTCATTGCTATGTGGCTCTAGGCACCCGAGTTATCTCATATGTATTTCAATGGAAATGGATACTCACCTTTTAATTGGAAACTGGTTCCTTAAAAGATGTGCATGTTTGTTTATTTGTATGTAGATATATATATATCTATCACCAACTACAATCAAAGCATCTTAGGGACTTCCCTGGTGGTCCAGTGGCTAAGACTATGTGCTCCCAATGCAGGGGGGCCCAGGTTCAATCCCTGATATGCCACAGCTAAGACCTGGCATAGCCAAATAAATATATATATATATATTTTTAAAGCATTTTACATACGGCTCATTTAGGATGTGTTAGGCTTCCCTGGTGGCTCAGATAGTAAGGAATCCGCAATCTGCCTGCAATGCAAGAAACCCAAGTTTGATTCCTGGGTCAGGAAGATCCCGTGGAGAAGGAAATGGCAACCCACTCCAGTATTCTTGCCTGGAGGATTCCATGGATAGAGGATCCTGACGAGCTACAAAATATGGAGTTCCAAAGAGTTGGACATGACTGAACAAATAACACACACAGGATGTGAAAAGAGAGATTTCCATATTTTGAAGTAGAAATTAAAGCAGTTTTTGGGATGCTAAGAGAATGCTTCCTATGTGTAAATTCAATATGGAGAAGCACTACAAGACCTAGTTTGTGTAGCTTACTTTACTTTGAGGGATTATTTAATAGGGTAGGAGCACAGGAAGTCATTTCACTTGGGGTCTTCTGTAGAGGTTTGGATTTTTAGTGCTTACGTTAAAAATTGTAGTGGGTTATACATATATCCAGGGCTTCCCAGGTGGGGCTAGTGGTAAAGAATCCACTTGCTGATACAGGAAACATAATGAGACGTGGGTTCGATCCCGGGGTTGGAAAAATGCCCTGGACGAGGGCATGGCAGTCCACTCCAGTATTCTTGCCTGGAGAATCTCATGGACAGAGGAGCCTGGCGGGCTACAGTCCATAGTGTTGCACAGAGTCAGACACCACTGAAGCAACTTAGCATGCACACATACACGTATCCATTCGTGTTCTTTTCCATTATGGATTACCCTAGGATATTGACTGTAGTTCCTGTGCTACACAGTACGATCTTCTTGTTTGCTGTAGAGCAGAAATTAATACAACACTGTAAATCCACTATAATAAAAAATTGAAAAAAGAAAAAACTGCAGTGGGCATAGGAAAAGCAGTGAACGTCTGTAGTGTTTTAGTCAGTGTTTTAACAGAAGGAAACCACATGCACCTGCACTGTGTAGTCAGGTTTCTAGTTTAATCTGTTAAAGGTTAAATTTTACCAGAACTCAGCTGCCTACACCAAGCAGGAGCAGATGAGGTGCAGTGCCCAAGCATACTTCCGGCACAGGGCAGGATCACAACAAGGATGTTAGCCCAGCTCTGCCCTGAAACCAGTGAAGGGTCTTGGCAAACGCAGATGCTTTCAGGCTGAAAGCATCCGTACAAACCACGGAATCCACTTCAGTATGTGGTGTGTCACGATTGTGTACACAGGGCTGGGGGAGGGAGAACCTTGTACAGTCAAATACACATGCTGATTTTTTTTTAAACAACAAATGCTGTTGCCTTGCCATGAAATCATCCCCAGTGTGTAGCTGCAGTAACTGATTGGGAAGCCAGGCAGCTAACTGGGGATCCCAGAGCAACAGGACTCATGCCTGCCCTGTGTTCAACCACATCACCTGGCTGGGATGCAGTTGTAAATTAGCAATCCTCCCAGGGCAGCTTCTGGCTGGAAAATGAAACTGCTGTTGCCCTGAGCTCTTCTTTCTTCCCTGCCCTCTCCCACTAGATGCAGCAAAGCCCTTCAGCATGGTGGTCTTCCACTGCCGGCATATGTTCCACAAGGAGTGCCTGCCCGTGCCCAGCATGGTGAGTGGGTGGCTTGGCCACCACCAACTTGAAAGCAGTTGGTGCAGCCAGAGGGTTGTGCTTAAAATGATAACCATCCTCTTATGACATCCTCTGGTTCAAAGTTATAACCGTCATCTGTGTCTCACAGTTACAGTTTGTCACATCAGAAAAAGTGATGAGCCTATTTCTCAAATGTAAAACTGCTTAGTACACGATACTAAACATTATAAAAGCATACTCATGTATGTAAATTTGTTCAGATAAAATTGATGACTGTTGGGCTCCAGAGGTGTGAACTACAGGGAGAACCATATTTTATTGTGTCTGACACTCTCACCCTGATTTCTTTATCACAACACTACTGTTTTTTCAGTCTCAAGGTGGGTTCCCCGGGGTGCCCCTGGGTCACATTAGGCTCATCTTTCTATGGGGCGTCCTTTGAGTCCCAGAGCAACAGCTGGTCTAGACAGAATCCCGTGTGAACCAGCTGTACCCTCCGAGGAAAGGAGTGACATGGCATGGCCGCCTCCCCATCCTCCACCAGTGCATCCCATCTGGATATGATAGTAGGAGATGATCTTTTAAAAGTCTGCGTTTTTACTTGTGTTTTTTAGACCTCTCCTGCACAGTTCTGTAACATCTGCAGTGCGAAGCACCGGGGACCAGGAAGTGCCATTTTGGAGATGAAAAAATAGCTCAGTTCTATTTGTCAGCCTCTTCCTCACTGCTCTTTGAGGACTGCTTTTGCAGCCACAGAAGCATTTGTTGACACCAGTGCTGTTAAGAGAGTCATACATGTTTAGATTATGCTTAAGAAGAGCTTCTACATCTTCTGTTTACTAGATGTTTCTCTTTGCAGTTGATAAAGAAGTTAGGGCTTTCCCCAGCCATACCTTGAAAGATGTGCGTTCATGGTCAGTATTTTATCGTTTATTTGTTTGACTCATTATTTAGGAAGAGAAACTGAAGTCTTGGAATTGGAAGTGACATTTCAGTAAAACTGTCCAGCCATAACATGGACTGCTGAGAGTTGTCCCAGATGGCTGAGTGCCTCACCACTGAGGCTGTCTAGCAGCACCTTGGACCTTGTTTTCATATCCTCTGCCAGCAACCACTCTCAGATTCTGGCCTTGGCTTTTTTTTTTTTTCAATATGTCATCAACTGTGCTTACCTTCTTAACTGGCATTGAATGAAACATTGTGTGTATTGTCACTGACTATGTGATGTCTGGAAATAAGAGCAGTCTGATGCCATGCAGTTTCATGTTAACCGATGACATGTTCTCTGTGTCCTAATGACCAGCAGTGTCTGCCCCTGGCAGGCACTCAGCATTTGTTGATTGAATAAATGTTAGCTCTTCCCACTGTGAAAGACTCATTTTTACTGGGTTGTACAACCTTAATCAAGCATTCTGGCACCTTCATAAGGAATGGAAGAGAGTTTTGGCATCTAGAGTGTGAGGGAGTGTGGGTGGGTGTCGCTAGCAAGGAGGATAGGAGTGATGCTGTGGAATCTGAGAGAGATGCTCAGGAGAAAGGCGGCTGATACTGGAGGATGGGCATGACAGTGTTTCCTGTAGCCTCCTTTGCCCTTGTAGAACATAGCATAAAACAAAGGGAGAGAATTCAAACTTGTGCCTGTGTCTCATAGTTCCTGGTTTTGTTTCCTTGGGCTACATTGCCATCCTCTAACCAGTGAAAAATACATATTCACTGTCCCTGCTCTCTTTGTCTCAAAAGAGGGAATAAATGCAGCTTTCTGTGTCTGCCTTTTTGGGGAGAGGGTGGGATGCTAATGACTACCAAGCACATACCAGCTACTGAACTTGGTACAGTAGTTCCCATGAGCAGCATCTCATTTCATTCTTATAGGACTCCCCAGACTACCTCCTGACCCCAAGAAGAAGATATTATATCCCCAGGTTTACCAACAGAGAAATCAACACATAGAGATGTTATCACAAAGGTGACTCTCTCATTTCAGAGCAGGGCTCTGCTTTAAGAAATCACATGGCCAAGTTCAGAGGAAATGCACAGTACATCTTTTTACTGGGATTAAAGAGAATATTAAGTAGAAGACAACAGACTTCACTGGTTAGTCTTAAATATATAGAATTAGAAAATGTTAGAAGTTACCGTCAACGCTCTCAGTATTTCCGTATTCCACAACTAGGGATATTTCTGCTACACTGCTAGGTTTTACTTTTAACCAGAGAAACTCTTCCTTCACACACACACAAAAAAAAACCTTACAAGTGAGCCCAGTTTGAAACATAGCTGAAAAGCAAAGCTACTCCACTTATATTTGAGAAGAATGTAGTTGCTGACTTCAAATTTCATGTCCTTTCCTTAAAAGATTTCTTTAGTGTGAAACCACTAAGTTCAAAGTTATTTTGTGATAATAGTTTTATTTTGCTTTTGTTTTTAGCCAAAAAGACTTTATACTAGTTTAAGTATGTCCATCTTTGAAACATTTTCAGGCGTTCTCAATAAAAATGTAACTGGTTGTTCTAGTGCTAATCGATCTGTATTTAATAGTATGAAAACAAAAAGCAATCATGTTTATACTAGTTTAAGTATGTCTGTCTTTGAGAATTTCTGAAACAATCTCAATAGCTTTTAATTTGGTGGTTCTATTGCTAAAATATATATATTTAATATGTGAAAACAAACATTGAGCATCCATATCATGTCACCAACTGATACAAGCACTTTGCATGTATTATCATTCATATGAACCATATGAGGTAGGCATTTATCATTATCATCATTTTACAAATGGAGAAGCTGGGCACTTAAAGTTTAAACAATTTGTCTTAAGGTCAAGGAGCAGGCAGGGGGTAGAGCTGGAAGTCAAACCCATGCAGTCACCCTTCAGAGTCCCATGATACTTAACCAGTACCCATTTGATCTTTAAAAAAAAAAAAAAAAGTATTTGACCTGTTTTGGTCAGTATATAGAAAACAAAATATGCTATAGAAGCAGAGACAGATTTATCATGAAGTATGGAATAGCTTCCAGAACCACCGAGAAGCTGAAGAAACAGACAGGAGGCAGACCTTCCAGGAATGCCTTACCCGGCCCCCCAGAACTGGCTGCCAGGGCCCTCACACCCACTCCACCTCTGTAAGGTACAGAGCAATGCAGATCGTTCTTTTCAAGTAAACTTTCTATAAATGAAAGTATACACATTTCTCAGTGTCTTTTCAAGTTCACTCTCAGTAGCACTAAATAAGGAATGTTATGTATGTACCTGTTTGTGCAAAGAGACATTTCTGTGTGCTAAATATCACACCACTTGAGCCTGATTATCAGGACTTGGGCTTGATAAATTTTAATCAAGACTAATTTTGATACGAAACAGTAACTTTGACTTCACAAACACTCCTGGACATGGAGCTGAGTGTCCTTTTATAAAATCTAGAAAGAAATGCCCATGTCCTGCAGTGCAGGTTTAGGGGTGATGAGAAGCAGTGTGATGTTAGTAGTGAAGGTAATGCAGGAGAGAGAAAGAAACACTCAACCTCCAGAAGCAGGAACCCCAGAGGGAGCCAGTCCCCAGGCCGTTCTGTACATTCACCCAGAACAGTGGTGCTGAAATAAAAACATGGTCATGTCATTTCTCTAAAGCATCTAATTCCTCATCTGGGCATTGGCTGACCTCTGGCATTGACTGGCATTAGTGGAGATGCCATCATTCCCGTAGCTTTCTATCACCTGCATCTGTTGCCAGCATCTCTTGTGATGTGTGCAGAGCCAACTGGTCTCTGGTCCTTGGTCCTCAACTTGACCGTGCTCTCCTGACCACCACAGCTCTCCCAGCCCCCAACATATCTGTCTACCTTGTGACTCTGGAAAACTCATTCAACTTACCCACTGAGGTAGTCTTTCTCTGTTGCTTCCACACCACACCCAAGAGGGTAGGTAGGTGGCAGGAGAGTGAGAAGGGTGGGTGTTCAGTTTGCAGACTCACTCCCTCTAAAAGAAAACAGAAAGTGAATAAATGCAAAAGAAAAGAGACCACAGCAAAAATCAACAAAGGCAAAAGCTGGTTCTTGGAGAGGATAAAATTAACAAACCATTAGCCAGACCCATCAAGAAACAAAGGGAGAAAAATCAAATCAATAAAATTAGAAATGAAAATGGAGAGATCACAACAGACAACACAGAAATACAAAGGATCATAAGAGACTACTTACTATCAGCAACTATATGCCAGCAAAATGGACAACTTGGAAGAAATGGACAAATTCTTAGAAAAGTACAACTTTCCAAAACTGAACTAGGAAGAAATAGAAAATCTTAACAGACCCATCACAAGCATGGAAATTGAAACTGTAATCAGAAATCTTCCAACAAACAAAAGCCCGCAACCAGACAGCTTCACAGCTGAATTCTACCAAAAATTGAGAGAATAACTAACACCTATCCTACTCAAACTCTTCCAGAAAATTGCAGAGGAAGGTAAACTTACAAACTCATTCTATGAGGCCACCATCACCCTAATACCAAAACCTGACAAAGATGTCAAACAAAAAAAGAAAACTACAGGCCAATATCACTGATGAACATAGATGCAAAAACCCTTAACAAAATTCTAGCAGTCAGAATCCAACAACACAGTAAAAAGATCATACATCTTGACCAAGTGGGCTTTATCGCAGGGATGCAAGGATTCTTCAATATCCACAAATCAATCAATATAATTCACCACATTAACAAATTGAAAAATAAAAGTCATATGATTATCTCAATAGATGCAGAGCAAGCCTTTGANTAGGCAAAACACTCTCTGACATAAATCACAGCAGGACCCTCTATGACCCACCTCCCAGAATACTGGAAATAAAAGCAAAAATAAATGGGACCTAATCAAAATTAAAAGCTTCTGCACAACAAAGGAAACTATAAGCAAGGTGAAAAAAGAGCCTTCAGAATGGGAGAAAATAATAGCAAATGAAGCAACTGACAAAGAATTAATCACAAAAATATACAAGCAACTCCTGCAACTCAATTCCAGAAAAATAAACGACCCAATCAAAAAATGAGTCAAAGAACTAAACAGACATTTCTCCAAAGAAGACATACAGATGGCTAACAAACACATGAAAAGATGCTCAACATCACTCATTATCAGAGAAATGCAAATCAAAACCACAATGAGGTACCATTTCACGCAGGCCAGAATGGCTGCTATCCAAAAGTCTACAACCAGTAAATGCTGAAGAAGGTGTGGAGAAAAGGGAACCCTCTTACACTGTTGGTGGGAATGCAAACTAGTACAGCCACTATGGAGAACAGTGTGGAGATTCCTTAAAACTGGAAATAGAACTGCCATATGACCCAGCAATCCCACTGCTGGGCATACACACTGAGAAAACCAGAGTTGAAAGAGACATGTGTACCTCAGTGTTCATTGCAGCACTGTTTATAATAGCCCAAAGATGGAAGCAACATAGATATCCATCAGCAGACGAATGGGTAAGAAAGCTGTGGTACATATACACAATGGAATATTACTCAGCCGTTAAAAAGAATTCATTTGAATCAGTTCTAATGAGGTGGGTGAAACTGGAGCCTATTATACAGAATGAAGTAAGCCAGAAAGNGAGGAGAAGGGGACAACAGAGGATCAGATGGCTGGATGGCATCACTGACTTGATGGACGTGAGTTTGAGTAAACTCCGGGAGTTGGTGTTGGACAGGGAGGCCTGGCGTGCTGCAATTCATGGGGTCACAAAGAGTCGGACACAACTGAGCAACTGAACTGAACTGAAAATAAATTTATATTACAAATAAAGAACCTAAATGAGGAGATATGTAAAAATAAGAAAGTTATCTGATAAACATGATAAACATGGACGTTAAGTAGATGAATCAGCAAATCAAATATTTAACACCCAGGTTATGTTGTTTCATCTCATGTACCCCCGTGGCTGATTCATGTCATTGTATGGCAGAACCAATGCAATATTGTAAAGTAAATATATATATATATATATATATATATATATATATATATAACAGAAAGTGAGGTCCTTCTGGTCTCAGAGCTTCTGCCCTCTCTGCAGGGTCCATCTGTGTCGCATACCCACCTGAGAACCCAGTCCTGAGACACAGAGCATGGCACCCTTCTCAGCTCTCCTTTCCCTGAGCCTGTCTCCTCCTCCTGCTTTACCTTGGTCCAGCAGAATACTTCCTTACTAGGGCAGTGAAACTGCTTCTCACAAGATCAAGTCTGGTTTTTGGTGTAAAACTTTGAGTTTGGGTACTCAAAAGGCTGAGGCTGCTACAAACTCTTGACTCTAAATTTTTAAGAATTCATTTTGGAAGTCCTCCTACTTTGCTGTATCAACTCTGCCTTTCTGTGAACAAGGAAACAATATTAGAATGCCCAAGGGGGAGAACAACCCATAGTGGTTCCTATATCAAAATATTATGCACCAATTCCACTTATGTGTCTGACCTGGAGTGTGGACTGTGAACTCAGTAAAGAAGAAAGAATGTATTGCCACATCTTTCCTGTGGCAGAGTGACACAAAAGAGGCACTTGAAAATGTGTGTTCAGTGAGTGAAAGTAAGCTGAGTCTTCCTCCCCTGTTCAAGATACATAGATATATTTTTTATATATATAGCATTTTATGACATGGGTGGCATGGCTTGTAAATGTGAACCTCTCCTGATGGATGTTCTCATTGTAGACATGCTGTCATTTCATCTTATATTCATCCCTTGAGAGCCTTCCCACCAGCAAAAAAAAAAAGCTTTGCTTCCTTCTCAAAGTTCATGCCACCTGAAACCTCATCTTTGAGTATCCCTCCTCCTCTGTGTCCACATCCAGTCCACCATCTTTTCTCATCCTCACACCATCTTTTGCATTCTCATTGACACTCTTTTGCTGCCAGATCCTGACTAGCATCTGGATGAGTTACCTCCTCAAATAAATTGTTCCCGAAACGAAATAAATCTCTTATAATCTCAAATATCATGCTGAAGAAGCGACACTTACTAAATGTCCCTTGATAGACTGAGCAAGATATCGTTCTCCCTCTGGGCGTGGAGTTCTTTCCTTAGGAAGGAGTACTGGAAATATGACAGAAAGAGTGGAGAGAGCCTTGCTAGCATGGGTAACTCCTGTGACTCATCTTTCTTGAAACTTGTTGGTTCATGGATGCACCACTTTGTATAGTTCTCTATTCATACTATGGCTTTCTAAAAATGAACCTTCACTGATTAAAAAACAGCTCAGACAACTCAATAACAACAAAACTGAATTGAAAAATAGAAAACTTGACATTTTGCCAAAGAAGATATAGAGAGGCCCATTAGGCACATAAGAGGATGCTCAACATCACTAATAAAGAAATGCAAGTCAAAACTATAATAGTTACTCCTCACACCAGTAAGAATTACCCTCATGAAAAAGTCAAATAACAAATGCTGGTGAGGGTGTGGAGAAAAGAAAACCCTCCTACACTTTTGGTGAGAATATAAATTGGCACAGACACTGTGGAAAACATAGGTGGGTTCCTCAGAAAGCTAAAAATACAATTACCATATGATCCCGTAATCCTCCTGGGGATCAGTCAGTCGGTCAGTTCAGTCACTCAGTTGTGTCCGACTCTTCACAACCCCATGGACTGCAGCACGCCAGGCTTCCCTGTTCATCACCAACTCCCAGAGCCTACTCAAACTCATGTCCATCATGTCGGTGATCCCATCCAAGCATCTCAGCTTCTGTTGTCCCCTTCTCCTCACAACTTCAATCTTTCCCAGCATCAGGGTCTTTTCAAATGAATTGGTCCTTTGCATCAGGTGGCCAAAGTATTGGAGTTTCAGCTTCAGCATCAGTCCTTCCAATGAATATTCAGGACTGATTTCTTTTAGGATGGGACTGGTTGGATCTCCTTGCAGTCCAAAGGACTTTCAAGGGTCTTCTCCAACACCACAGATCAAAAGCATCAATTCTTTGGTGCTCAGCTTTCTTTATAGTCCAACTCTCACATCCATACATGACTACTGGAAAAACCATAGCTTTGACTAGAAGGACCTTTGTTGGTAAAGTAATGTCTCTGCTTTTTAACATGCTGTCTAGGTTGGTCATAGCTTTTCTTCCAAGGAGTAAGCATCTTTTAATTTCATGGCTGCAGTCACAATCTGCAGTGATTTTGGAGCCCCCCAAAATAAATCTGTCACTGTTTCCATTGTTTCCCCATCTATTTGCCATGAAGTGATGGGACCAGATACCATGGTCTTAGTTTTCTGAATGTTGAGTTTTAAGCCAACATTTTCACTCTCCTCATTCACTTTCATCAAGAGACTCTTTAGTTCTTCTTCACTTTCTGTCATAAGGCTGGTATCATCTGCATATCTGAGGTTATTGATATTTCTCCTGGCAGTCTTGATTCCAGCCTGTACTTCATCCAGCTTGGCATTTTGCATGATGTACTCTGCATATAAGTTAAGTAAGCAGGGTGACAATATATCCAGCAAAACTGTAATTCGAAAAGTAACACGCACCCCTATGTTCACAGCAGTGCTATACAGAATAGCCAAGACATGGAAGTGATCTAAGTGTCCATCGACAAAATAATGCATAAAGATGTGATACACATGTATAATGAAATACTACTCAGTCATAAAGAAAAATGAAAATACAGTTTGCAACAACATGGATACAACTAGAGATTACCATACTAGTTGAAGTAAATCAGAGAAAGACAAATACCATGATATCAATTATAGTGAAGTGATAATGTGAAATCTAAAATATGACACAAATGAACTTACCTATGAAACAGATACAGACTCACAGACAGAGAACACACTTGTGCCTGCAAAATGGGAGGGGGTTGGCAGAGGAATAGAGCAGGAGGTTGGAGTTAGCAGATGTTAGCTTTTATATAGAGAATGGATAAATAAAATCCTATGATATAGCACAATATCAATATTCAATATCCTATGATAAACCATAATGGAAAAGATTATAAAAAAGTGTATCAATGTGTGTGTGTGTATTACTGAATCACTTTGCTGCACAGCAGAAATCAACATTGTAAATCAACTATACTTCAGTTTTCAGAAAAAGAAAAAAGAAATTACATATCCAAGTTCAGAGCAAATGCACAGGACATCTCTTCCCACTGGAGTTAAAAAGAATATTGGGTAGCAGACAACAGAATTTCCGTTAGTATTTAAGACTTAAAGTAGCAGACAACAGAATTTCTGTTAGTATTAAAGACTTAAAACTAGAAAGTCTTTGTTGTTACTGTCAGCCCTCTCAGTATCTCTCTCTTCCAAATCTAGGGATCTTTCTGCTGTGCTGCTACATTTTCTTTTTTGTTTTAACCTGAGAAACTCCTACTTCATACACACAGACATACACACAAATCTTACACGTGGGCCTAATATGAAACATAGCTGAAAAGCAAAGGTATACCACTTGTATTGGAGAAGAGGAACACCATTGTGGACTTCATATTTCCCTTCCCCTCCTTAAAGAAAGTCAGTTATTTTGTGATAGCAGTTTTATTTTGCTTTTGTTTTCAGCCAAAAGAATCTTATACTAGTTTAAGTATGTTCATTTTGGAGAATTTGAGATGTTCTCAGTAAATCTTTAATTAGTTTTGTGATTTCAGTGCTAACGTCTACATATTTAGTATTATGAAAACAAACACTGATCGTTCACTGTGTCGGGCACTGTTGAAGCACTTTGCATGTATTATCATATCAACTATATGAGACAGGCATTATTATTATCATCATAAGCCTCATCATTTTACAAATGGAAAATCTGGGGCACTTAAAAGTTTAAACAATGTGTCTAAGGTCAAGGAGCAAGCAGGGAGTACAGCTGGAATTCAAACACATGCAGTCAGCCTTCAGAGCCCTGTGATCATAACCAGTGCATATTTGGTCCTTAAAAACAAAAAAAAAGCTCCTTTTGAACCTGTTTTTGGTCAGTGTATTGAAAACAAAATCCATTCTAGTAGCAGAAAGTGATTTATCATAAATATCAAAGAGCTTCCAGAATCACTGAGAAGGCTAAAGAAACAGGAGGCAAAGCTTCCAGGAATGCCTCACCCAGGCCCCCAGAACTGGGCTGCCAGGACCCTCCACCCTAACTCCTTCAGGGAACAGGCTGCACAGAGAAGTGTGAATCATTTTCAAGTAAACTTTATACAAATGAAAGTATATGTAGTTTCTCAATTTCTTTTCAAATTCATTCTCAATAGCAATAAATATTCTATGTGTACGTATTTGTGTAGAGACATTTCTGTGTACTAAATATCACACCAGTTGATCCCAGTTTCTCTTGTCAAGAGTAGGCTAATGAAATGGCACCAATTTTTATAAGAAACTCTAACTTTCATTCCCAAACACTTATTCCTAGATGTGAAACTGTCACTTTATAAAATCTAGAAAGAAATACCTTCTCCCACAGTGCAGGTTTGGGATTGATGAGAAGCAGTATGATGTTAGTAGTAAAGGTAAGGCAGAAGAAGAAGGAAAAAACTTCCAGAAGCAGGAATCCAGGAGGGAGCCAATTCCCAGGCCTTTGTTAACATTCACCCAGAACAGTGGCTCTGGAATGAAAACACCATCACATCATTCGGGAACCCCTCGCCTTGCCTGTGAAAGGACTTTTGGTTTTTGGCTTGACCTGTACATTTCACTTTGCAGCCTCTCTGGCCATCAGGACACTGACTTCAGGTGCCCCTCGCTTTCTGTCTATGTCCTTCATCCTACAACACTCTGCTCAATGTGTCTCCTCACTCACTCTGACTCTGCAGATGGTGGGTAGGACACCTCTCACTCATCCTCATGGAACACCTAGGGATCCATCTTTGTCACACTACACTTGTCTCTGTAGCAAGCAGCATCTTAGTCCACAAACTCAAGTCTGAAAAATAAGAACCCTTAAGTCTTCTCTTGAGTCCATATTCTACCCAGTAGCATACATTTTATGTTAGTTCATTGTTAACTCAGATGAATCACGCTTTTCTGAATTTTTTCAGGGAGCTCGTCTCTGCTGGTTGTCTGAGTTTAGGGCTGGTGGTGGGGACAGTCTCCTTCTGTCCAGTAGCAGTGAGGAGGCATGCAGGCACCACTGTCTTCTGTCCACGCTGGCACTGGTGGAGATGCCGTCATCCCCACGCCTTCCATCACCTGCATCTGCTGCCAGCATCTCTGCTGTCTGCAGAGCCAGCTCGTCTCTGATCCTTGGTCCTCATCCTGAGTCTCTTCTTCTGACCCACTAAGCTTTTCCCAGCACCCCCACACCTTGTAGCTCTGGAAAATTCAGATTTGCCCAATGAAGTGGTCATTCTCTGTGGCTTCCTCACCACATCTAAGAGGGTGATTAGTGGGGGTGGGGAGAAGGGTTGGAGAAGGTGGGCATTTGCTTTGCAAGACTCACTACCTCTCAAAGGAAACAGAAAGTGAGGTCCTTCTGTTCTGAGTTTTAGGCCTCTCTGCAGCATCCATCTGTGTAACATCCTGACCCAAGAACTCACTCCTGGGGCACAGAGGAAGGCACCCCTTCCTTTTCAACTCTCTTCTCCCAGAACCTGTCTCATCCTCCTGCTTTATGTCAGTGCAGCGGAACACTTCCTTATTGGCGCAGTGAAACTAGCTCTTATATAATCACATCTTATTTTTACTGTACACTTGGGTTTAGGTACTCAAAAGGCCATTGTTTTTGTTCAGTTGCTCAGTAATGTCAGACTCTGCAACCCCATGGACTACAGCAGGCCAGGCTTCCCTGTTCTACACTATCTCTCGGAGTTTACTCAAGACTCATGTTCATTAAATCAATGATGCCATCCCACCATCTCATCCTCTGTCACCCCTTTCTCCTCTTGCCCTTAATCTTTCCCAGCATCAGGGTCTTTTCCAATGAGTTGGCTCATCACATCAAGTGGCCAAAGTATAGGAGCTTCAGCATCAGTCCTTCCAATGCATATTCAGGATTGACTTCCTTTAGGATGGACTGGTTGGATATCCTTGCATTCCAAGGGACTCCCAAGAGTCTTCTCCAACACCACAGTTCAAAAGCATCAATTCTTTGGTGCTCAGCCTTTTTTATGCTCCAACTCTCATATCCATACATGACTACAAGAAAAACCATAACTTTGACTCTACAGACCTTTGTGAGCAAAGTGATGTCTCTGCTTTTTAATATGCTGTCTGGGTTTGTCATAGCTTTTCTTCCAAGGAGTAATCATCTTTGCAAACTATTAATTCTGTAAATTTTTAAGAATCTCTTTTAGAACTTTTGCTTCTCTGCTATATCGGCCCTGCCTTTCTATGAACAAGGGAACAATAGCAGAAATTACAAAGGGGAAAACAACCCACCATGGCTACTACATCAAAATATCATCCTGCCAATTCCACTTATGTGTCTGTCCTGGAGTGTGGACTATGAATTCAGTAAAGAAGGAGGAGCATCTCTTGTTTGTCTTTCCCATGACAGAGTGTCACAAATGAGGCACTTCAAAATGTCTGTTGGATGAATGAAAGGATTGCCAGTCTTCCTCTCTTGTTTAAACACACAGAGACATATCCTTTTTATATATAACGTTCTGTGACATGAGTGACATATCCTGTAAATGTGAACCTCTCCTGATGGATGTTCACATCACAAACATGCTGCCATTTCACCTCCTTGTGTTCCTCCCTTGAGAGTCTCCCCACCACCATGAAAAAAGCCTCTTTTGCCTCCTTTCTACCATCTCAAGTTCATCCTAGCTGTAGCTTCATAAATGAATACCCCTCTTCCTCTGTCCCCATCCAGCCTACCATCTTTTCTTGCCATCACTCTGTCTTTTGCATTCTCATTGCCACAGCTTTGAACCCAGATTCCTAATATCTAGCATCTGGATGGGTTATAAGTGATTTCTTCCCAATTTTCCTGCCTCCAATATCCACAGTTCTGATTTATTCTGTACCCAGCTACTACATTAATCTTTTTTCTAGTCTGATCCAATCATGTTCCCAGATAGTCTACTACTCACAATGCTTGAAATTTCTTCTGATACATCTTTCTCCAAGTCTTCACACCCCCCTCTTCCACCTCCTCATCAATTCCAAGTCCACCCAGCCTTCAAAGTCCAACTTAATGTCTTATCTCCATCTCTTCTTCCCCAACATACTCTGACCCCAACCTAAAGCAGTTTTCACTCCAACCTCCAATACTGTGGCCCAAACATAACAAAGCTATTTATTGATACATTATCCTGTATATATGTCTTATCTCATCAAATAAATTGTTTCTCATAGGAAATTAATATCTTAAAACCTCCAAAGATATATTACAGAAGGGACACTCACTAAATGTCCCTTGATAGACTAACCAAGACCTCATTTTCCCTCTGCGTGTGAAGTTCTTTCCTTAGGAAGCAGTATTGGAAATATTATTACAGGGTGAAAGTAAAGAGACTCTTGGTAGCTTGGGTAGCTCCTGTGACTCATCTTTCTTGAAACCTGATAGCTCCATGGATGTGTCACTTTCTATAGTTCCCTGTTCATGCTGTGACTTTCTGAAAACAAACCTTCCTATTCACTGACTAAACCCAAATAGTTTGGATAAACAACGCATACAACTCAATAGTGAAAAAGCAAATTGAAAAATGAGCAGAAGATCTAAATAGATATTTCTCCAAAGACGACATACATATTGCCAACGGGTACATGGAAAGATGCTCAACAGCACTAACTACTAGGGAAACGCAAATCAGAATGATAATGAGGTACCACTTCACACCAGTCAGAATGGCCACCATCAAAAAGTCTGCAATAGTATGAAGGTCCCTCACAAAGTTAAAAGTAGTTATATAATCCAGCAACCCTACTCCTGTGCATGTATCCAAATATAACTATAGTTCACAAAAATACATACACACCTATGTTCATAGAAGCATTATCTACAGCAACCAAGACATGAAAAAAACCCAAAATGCCCATTGATAGATGAATGGATAAAGATTTGTTGTGTGTGATTTGGTGTGTACACACAAATATATATGAAGTGGAATATTAGCCATAAAAAAGAATGAAATGCTATTTGCAGCTACATGAATGGACCTAGCAATTACCATACTAAGTGAAGTCAGAAAAAGACAAATACCAGGTAATATCACTTATATGTGGAATCTAAAATATGATACAGATGAACATATTTTGAAACAGACTCACAGACACAGAGAACAGACTTGTCACCAAGATAGAGAGGGTGTGAAGGAAGGAAGGATTGGGAGTTTGGGATTATCAGTTGCAAACTAGTGTATATAGGATGAATAAGCAACAAAAGTCCTACTGTATAGCACAGGGAACTACATTCAGTATCCTATGATAAACCACATGGAAAAAATATGAAAAAATACATATGTATAACTGAATCACTTTGCTATAGAACAGAAATTAATGTAACACTGTAAGTCAACCATACTTCAGTAAAATATTATAAAAAGACACATTGATAAGGTCTTTAGCTCCAGATCCTATAAATGCCTGAATAGGACAGATCACCACAGGTTACTGTGTTCAAATGAATTAAAAGTAAAATAAAGGGACTTCCCTGGTGGTACTGTGGATAAGAATCTGTCTGCTAATGCAGGAACACAGGTCCAATCCTTGGTCCAGGAAGATGCCACGTACTGTGGGACAACTAAGCCTGTGTGCCACAGCCACTGATCCCGTGTGCCACAACTACTGAAACCTGTGCACTCTGGGGCCTACGAACTGCAACTACTGATACCTAGAGCCTGTCCTCTGCAACAAAAGAAGCCACCACAATGAGAAGCCTGCACAGCACAACAGAGTAGCCCCATCACTGCAGCTAGACAAAGCCCAGGCAAAGCAATGAAGACCCAGCCCAGCTGAAAATAAGTATAAATAAAATTTAAAACTTTTTTAGGTAAAAACTATTTTTCTAAAATGAATCTAGCTTTTTGTCCCAATTGTTCTCAATAGCCCCTGTCTTCCCTTTTGCTTTGGTGTTGGCACATCAATGATACATTTTCAAGATTCTGTCAACTTCTCTTGAACTAGACTGTAGTCCGATAATTTGTGGTTCACAGCCAGAGAATTCTGAAAATGAAATGGGTACTATTAGAAACTACTCCCATCCAACAGGACTCTGCCTGGCGACCTCAGAATTATGTCATTTTCTCAATGACTCACAGTACTACTGGTTGAATCCTACATGTAACAGAGGATGAAAATAATGTTTAATTTAAAGACAAAACTGACACTAGGTTCTGCCCCCTTAGGGAAATTGTGTAAGTCATATCAGTTTTTAAAAGAAATATTCTGCTCACTTCCATGTGTAAAGACGGGGCGTGATAGAGAGAAAGCTTCAAAACCTCTTCCAATTCCTCACCACAAAGCAGAGCAAATTATTGACTTGTTAGATAGTGAAATTAGCCCAGAGCGCTATTGAGGATGCAGATCTGAGTGGTTCTGCTTTCTGAAGTGAATACAGTTGAAAGGGGAGGGTTTTAGGGAACAAGGTGACCAAGCAACCTGGACGCTCAAAGGACTTTCAAGCAAAGAAAACTTTAATATTTGATTTTAGGAAAATCGATACTGGATCACTTCATCTCCCTGAAATATTCAGTAAAGTCTAGTATGTAAACAATGTATCTGTGAACAGGTTTTAGGGAACAGAGAGGAGCTGTGTTCTACATCTAAAACTATGAAGAACAGAAGTAAACAGTGGCCAGAGGCAAGAGCTTGACTTATTTGGAAACAGGAGTTCAGACCCGCAAGTGACAAGAATTTGAGAATACTGAAATATGCTGAAATGATGGCAGAAGACTGGCCTTCCTAAAGGAAATGGATAAAGGCCTTGAGACTATTTATATGAATGTCACAGGACAGACTGGGTGACCACAGCTGTGTTAAGGTCCACATTCACATCTATATGGACAAAACTTGGCTATGGGGAAAAGGGAACCCTCCTACACTGTTGATAGGAATGTAAATTGGTACAGTCACTTTGGAGAACAATATAGAGGTTCCTTTAAAAACTAAAAATAGAACTAATAGATTCAGCATTCCCACTCCTGGGCATATGTCCAGAGAAAACCATAATTTGAAATGATATATGCATTCCAATGTTCATAGCAGCACTAAATAGCCAAGCCATGGAAGCAACCATGTCAGCCACAGGTGTACATGTGACCCACCATTCCAAACCTCCCTCCCACCTCCCTCCTCATTCCATCCCTCTGGGTTGTCCCAGTGCACCAGCTTTGAGTGCCCTGTTTCATGCATCGAACCTGGACTGGTCACCTATCTCACATATGGTAATATACATATTTCAATGCTGTTCTCTCAAATCAGAACATTTTTAACAGATTTTGACAAAGTAGTGAGGAGTAGCTGGAAGTGTGATAGACTTTGAAATATGTCCATCAATAGAGGAATCCTTAAAGATGTTATAGATACATACATACACACACAATGGAATATTAGTCATAAAAAGCACAATACTGCCATTTGCAGTGACATGGGTTGACCTAGAGCTTATACTAAGTGAAGGAAGTCAGACAGAAAAAGACCATTACCATATGATATCACTCATATGGTGGAATCTAACTTTTTGAAATGATACAAATGAACTTATTTATAAAACAGAAACAGACTCACAGATTTCTAAGACAACTTTATGGCTACCAAAGGGTAGACATGGGTGTGGAGGGCAGGTAAATTAGGAGTTTGAGATTAACAGATATTTATATTTAAGTGGATAACTATTCAATGCTCTAATAACCTATAAGGGAAAAGAATCTGAAAAAGAATGATATATATGTGTAACTGAATCACTTTGCTGTACACCTGAAGCTAACTCAACATTTTAAATCAACTATACTGCAGAAATTTTCTTTTAAAAAATTTGGCTATGCAGTAAGTACAATTTAATCATCTCTTTGCTAATCTTATTTCAAAAACTATGTACATTTTGTCACTAGGCTTTTATTCTAATCCTGACAATGTATCAAATTTTGTAGGCACATCTGTGCATTCTGGTTTCTTCAAGATTGTTTTCCATCATGTTCTGTGTGCAAGGAAGAGGATTTGTAGATGGTGAAAGGAATTCACAAATGATAGAAGAAAGTTGCCTTGTAATATTTAAGAAGTATGCCAAAATGATGTAGACTGCAAAAATGTAAAATAAAAGAAGTATGCCAAATTTTAATGAAAGTGAAATGCAAAGTTCTTCAGTTATGTGCAGAAAAGTCATTTGTACCAGGATATATCAGGAGACACCTGGTTAGTCATCCAAATGAAAAGAAACCTCAAGCTAAAAACAGATGCATTTTGGTACTTCCCGGTGGTTGGGACTTCACCTTCCAATGCAGGGGGTACAGGTTCAACCCCTGGTAGGTGATCTAAGATCCTACATACCTTGCAGCCAAAAAACAAAGACATGAAACAGAAACAGTATTATAACAAATTCAAAAAAAGACTTTTAAAATGATCCACATTAAAAAAAATATTAAAAAAAAGGTATATTTTGCTCTAAAGTTAGACCTATGTTTTAATCCATGGTCTGTTGCTAAGAAACAATTTGGGAAAGTTACTTAACATTTCTATGCCTCAGTTGCATCTACTTTGGAGGATGTTGAGAGCATTAAGTGAAGTGATGCATAATACAGTTTCAGCTAATACAAGCACAAGGAAAGCAACTAGTATGTTGCAAATGCTTCAGAAATGTTAGCCTCCAAAATGGCCCCTGTGACTCCCACTGTTGCCAGGACTGGCATGGGTCCAACAGAATATGGCACAGTTGATGGCACCTCACTCAAGATTAGGTCATAAAAGACACTGGCTTGACACCACTTGCCTGGGGAAGCCAGGTTTGGAATGGAGAGGCACACCGGGTGAGGAACAAAAGCCCACACCCAGCAGCATGTGAGGGAGCCTGGAAGTGATTCTTCAGCAACAGTCAGATCTTCAGAATCTGCAGTTCCAGTCAACAACTTGATTGCAAACTCTTAAAAGACCCTGAGCTAGAACCAGCCACCTGACCCACTTCTGGATTCCTGATCTCAGAAACTGTGTGAGATCATAAATGCTTCTTGCTGTACATTGCTAAATTTGGGGATAATTTGTTATGCAGCAGTACCTAACTAACACCTAGTCTGCTTGCTGTTGCTTTCCCATAGATAAGGACCATAAGTGACTGCTAAAAAGAAATCTAATGTGATATTTTCATGGACTATTTTTTCTACTCACAGAAAGCAGCATCTCTGTTCTCCATGTAAGAGTATTCTGTTTAGTACATTAAAAAAATTAATTTATTTATTATCATTGGAGGCTAATTACAATATTGTGGTGGTGTTTGCCGTACATCGACATGAATCAGCCACAGGTGTACGTGTGACCCACCGTCCCGAACCTCCCTCCCTCCTCCCTCCCCATTCCATCCCTCTGGGTTGTCCCAGTGCACCAGTTTTGAGTGCCCTGTTTCATGCATCGAAACTGGACTGGTCATCTATCTCACATATGTTAATATACATATTTCAATGCTAGTCTCTCAAATCAGAACATTTTTAACAGATTTTGACAAAGTAGTGAGGAGTAGCTGGAAGTGTGATAGACTTTGAAGTCATATTATTTAAGGTACAAGTGAAGGAGTTGTTCCAAAGATGTGAAAATTGAGGGGTGTGCTGATTTGCAAGATTCACAAGGATGTCACATGCAAAGAAGATACATTCATGTTGCTTTAGAAGTCCAGCTGCTGAAGTTAGTTGAGTGAAAGTTAATACCAGAGCAATGTAAACGCAAACTAAGAGAACAGTCCAGTGTCCACAATGTAAGAACAGATGCCTATGCCCCTCTCAGTGGGGTCCTGCTCTGGTAGAGAGGGGCTGGTTCTGACCAGGGCCGCAGCTGGCTGACTGCCAGGCTGCCTATTAGAAGTTTGTCTGCAAAGCCCCTTTCCAATCTAAGCATATCTAAATCCCTCTAGAAACAGCAAATTTAATCAGTTTCTCTCACGCTCTGTTATTTTTATGCTCAGATCCCATGCCCATCTGTCGTGTGTCTAANAGTCATATTATTTAAGGTACAAGTGAAGGAGTTGTTCCAAAGATGTGAAAATTGAGGGGTGTGCTGATTTGCAAGATTCACAAGGATGTCACATGCAAAGAAGATACATTCATGTTGCTTTAGAAGTCCAGCTGCTGAAGTTAGTTGAGTGAAAGTTAATACCAGAGCAATGTAAACGCAAACTAAGAGAACAGTCCAGTGTCCACAATGTAAGAACAGATGCCTATGCCCCTCTCAGTGGGGTCCTGCTCTGGTAGAGAGGGGCTGGTTCTGACCAGGGCCGCAGCTGGCTGACTGCCAGGCTGCCTATTAGAAGTTTGTCTGCAAAGCCCCTTTCCAATCTAAGCATATCTAAATCCCTCTAGAAACAGCAAATTTAATCAGTTTCTCTCACGCTCTGTTATTTTTATGCTCAGATCCCATGCCCATCTGTCGTGTGTCTAAATACCCACATCTATGGCTGACTTATTAATCAGTGTCACTACAGGGTCCTTACTCCCATCCTCCCTCTCAAAATTCACTTGTCTCTCCCATCTGACCATTTTGCTGCTTCCTTTTATTTTTTGTCAGTTTAATGCATACTCTTTGCTTATAATAATGTACAGGAGGCAATGAACAAAACCATCCCAAAGAAAAAGAAAAGCAAGAAGGCAAAGTGGTTATTTGTGGAGGCTTTACAAATAGCTAAAGAAAGAAGAAACGTGAAAAGCAAAGGAGAAAGGGAAAGGTATATCCAACTAAATGTAGAGTTCCAAAGAACAGCACGGAGAGACAAGAAGGCCTTCTTCAATGAACAGTGCATGAAACTAGCAGAAAAAAACAGAAGGGGAAATATTAGAGGCCTCTTCAGGAAAATTGAAGATATCAAGGGAGCATTTCACCTGAGGAAGGGCACAATAAAGGACAAAAATGGTAGAGACCTAGTAGATGCTAAAGAGATCAAGAAGAGATAGAAAGAATACACAGAAGAACTGTACAAAAAAGATCTCAATGAACTGGATTACTATGAGTAATCCACTCATCCAGCTGGACTGGATGAGTTACAATCTGGAATCAAGAAAGGTAGGAGAAAAATCAACCTCAGATAAGCAGATGATACCACTCTAATGGTTGTACTATGATGGTGTTGTCAGTCACCCAGAGCCAGATAGTCCAGAGAGCAAAGTCAAGTGGACCTTAGGAAGCACTACTGTTAATAAAGCTAGTGGATGTGATGGAATTCCAGTAGAACTATTTAAAATCCTAAAGGATAATGCCATCAAGGAATTGCATTCAATATGTCAGCAAATCTGGAAGACCCAGCAATGGCCACAAGACTGGAAAATGTCAATCCTCATCCCAATTCCCAAGAAAAATAGTACTAACATATGTGCTAACCATTAAACAATTGCATTCATCTCCTATGCTAGTAAGGGCATGCTTAAAATCTTGCATGTGAGGCTTCAGCATTATGTGAACCAAAAACTTGCAAATGTCCAAGCAGGTTTAGAAAAGGAAAAGGAACCAGAGAACAAATTGGCAACATTCACTGGATCATAGAGCAAGTTAGGGAATTCCAGAAAAACATCTATCTCTGATTCATTGACTATGTTAGCCCTTTGACTGTGTGGATCATAATAAACTNACTACCGCACAATTGCACTCATCTCACATTCTAGCAAAGTAATGCTCAAAATTCTCCAAGCCAGGCTTCAATAGTACATGAACCATGAGCTTCCAGATGTTCAAGCTGGACTTAGAATAAGACAGAGGAACCAGAGATCAAATTGCAAGAGTGTTCCAGAAAAACATCTACTTCTGCTTTACTGACTAAGCCAAAGCCTTTTGACTGTGTGGATCACAACAAAGTGGAAAATTCTTAAAGAGATGGGTATACAGGTATACAGACCACCTTACCTGCCTCCTGAGAAATCTGTATGCAGGTCAAGAAGCAACAGTTGGAACTGGACATGAACAACAGACTGGTTCTAAATCGGGAAAGGAGTACGTCAAGGTAGCCTCCC
The DNA here is from genome assembly GCA_006410615.1 of Neotragus moschatus. NCBI lineage: Eukaryota > Metazoa > Chordata > Mammalia > Artiodactyla > Bovidae > Neotragus > Neotragus moschatus. The sequence goes on along the minus strand of SJYA01000626.1, from coordinate 481,542 downwards.
ACAAACGATCATGAGTTTCAGGGTTTAGACCTTCATCTTGCCTCTTGCCACACAGCTTCCTGTCCACTGTTAAAACCACTCATTCGATAAGTGTTGATCTGAGTCATTTTTACTAGGAGTTAGCTGCCTACTTCTCCCTTGTTCTTTAGACTCCCAATTAGAACCATTACAACTCCAATCTTGCTCCAGGCAGTAATGTACTCTCCATAACAAAGGAACTTTGTTTCCCCAAATCCCCTGTGGCTAAGGATGGCCTACTTTTCTGGACAGGGAGGTGTGGGCAGAAAAACGCTGCCCTCTTCCTAAGTATGAGAGAAGCACCCTCAGCTAGCCCACGCCCTCAACCTCACCATTCGCCCTTCTTACTACTTGGAAGGCAATGTAAGGGCAGAGGTGCCAGCTGTTTCTAGCCTTGAGAAGGAGAGAAAAGCAGGGCAGAAGGCTAAGGATGGAGATGCCGCCCTGTCTGGACCACTGCCTACCTCCTCTGCATGTCTTGCACAGGAGAAAAACAAACCCCTACATCTCAATCCAGAGGTCTGGGTTTTCTATTACATGCGTGCTAAGTCGCTTCAGTCGTGTCCAACTCTGCAACCCCATGCATTGTACCCACCAGGCTCCTGTGTCCGTGGAGACTGTCCAGGCAAGAACACTGGAGGGGGTTTCCATGCCCTCCTCCAGGGAATCTTCCCAACCTGGGGATCGAACCCACCATCTCCTTGCAGCCCGTACATTGCTGGTGGAATCTTTGCCACTGAGCAGGGAAGACCCTGGGGTTTTCTATTACATGCAGCCAAACTTAATCCAGAAGGGCCAGGGAAGAGGTGTCCTTGATAATAAAAGAGATGACTTAGGCCTAGTCCCAGCAGTCAACAGCGATACTCTATCAGGAGAGAGAGAAACTCAAGAGGAATAATCCTAATACCAGACGGGACGTGACCAGCACGTGGGCCACAGCTGGGGTGCTCACGGAGGTTCAGAGTGGAAAGACAGGGCTTCTGGCTAAAAGCATTTAAACTGAGCCACTTCATACTAAGAATACCACATTTATCCCACCTGGAGAGATACTGTTCAATCCGAGAGTACATCCCTACCGGTGGACTGCACGGGTTTGAGCCTCTTCAGGGAGTTACAAAGGCGACCCCACCTCCACAGACGGGTGGAGCCGAGGGGCCAGACTGCACCTGGTGGGTATCTAGGACTCCCACCCACCCCCTTCCTTTCTATCCGCCCACCGAAAGAGCCCCAAATACATGTTCTCAGGGCCCCGGGAGACCAAACATCCCCTGTCCTCTCCAGGTGACCCGGGGAACCCTGGCAGAGGCAGCTCCCTGGAAGAGGAGGAGGTTTCCGTCCTATGTTCCAAACCATCGCAGCAAAGCGCGGATAAGACCCGAGTCGCAGCCTGCAGGGAAGGCGGCCTTGCCGTGCGTGGCTGGGAGAGTCCGAGCTCAGCCGCCCAGCCAGGGCGCCCGGAAAATACAGCCAGGGGTTCGCAGCCCTGTCCTCCCAGACAGCCTGAGGCCTGGGCCAAACACAGGGCACCGCCAGAAACAGGAGCCCACCGGTGCGGCCGCCCGTTCCCCTGCTAGAACTCGGCCACCCAGCACTATCCTCACCGGGCCCTCCACGCGAGGCCGGGGCCCACGACTCCCTGAGGGTCTCTGGCTCCTTCCTCCTCCCAGACTCCCAGGGGTCCCCTCTCTGCCACTGCCTCCTCCACAACCCGCTGCTACTCCCAGAGCAGGTCTGGTCCATCCCGCACCCCCCCCCTCCGCCTTGGCTCACCCAGTCCCAAGCAGGGCACCACCTCCACGCCCCCAACCACGTTCCACACGGCTCTGGGCTGTCAGCACTCCCCAACCACAGATGCTCTTTAGCGTTCACACCCTTGTGATCTGAGCCGGGGTTCTTTTCTACTGTTTTTTTTTTAACTGAAGTAAGAGTTTGATCTGAGCTTCCCTGGTGGCCCAGACAGTAAAGGATCTGCCAGTAACGCAGGAGACCAGGCTTATGTTAGTTTCCCGTATACAGCAAATCATATATGAAAGTGAAAAGAAAGTCAAAGTGTTAATCGCTCAATCTGGTCTGACCCTTTGCAACCCCATGGACTATATAGCCCATCAGGCTCTTCTGTCCACGGAATTCTCCAGGCAACAAGAATACTGGAGTGGGTTGTCATTCTCTTCTCCAGGGGATGTTCCTGGAATAGAGATCGAACCTGGGTCTCCCACCTTGCAGGCAGATTCTTTACCCTCTGAGCTATTAAATGAAAGTGAAAGTGAAGTCGCTCAGTTGTGCCCGACTCTTTGCGACCCCGTGGACTGTAGCCTACCAGGCTCCTCCGTCCCTGGGATTCTCCAGGCAAGAGTACTGGAGTGGGCAGCCATATACACATACATATATACTTTTTCGGATTATTTTCCAGGATGGGTTTTTCAGTTCAATCGCTCAGTCGTGTCCAACTCTTTGTGACCCCATGGACTGCAGCATGCNGCGACCCCGTGGACTGTAGCCTACCAGGCTCCTCCGTCCCTGGGATTCTCCAGGCAAGAGTACTGGAGTGGGCAGCCATATACACATACATATATACTTTTTCGGATTATTTTCCAGGATGGGTTTTTCAGTTCAATCGCTCAGTCGTGTCCAACTCTTTGTGACCCCATGGACTGCAGCATGCCAGGCTTCCCTGTCCATCATCAACTCCCGGAGTCTGAGACAGTAAATACAGTTCCCTGTGTTAATACAGCTAAGTCTTTTGTTTTTTATCTATTTTATATTTAGGTAGTTGTATCTGCTAATCCCATACTCCGCATGTATCCCTCTCCTACTCGCTTTTCCCTTTGGTAGCCATAAACTGGTTTCCTATGTCTGTGAGTCTGGTTCTGCCTTGTAAATAAGTTCGTTCGTATCGTTTTTTAGATCCGACATATAAGGGATGCCATGATACTTGTCTTTCTCTGACTTTCTCCACTTAGTATGAGCATCTCTAGCTAGGCCCGCCGATGTTGCGCAAATGGCAATCTTTCATTCTTGTTTATGGCTGAGTAATGTTCCGCTGTACACACGCACTGCCCCTTCCTTATGTATTCATCGTGCATCACTGACGGACGCTTAGGTTGCTTCCAGGTCTTGGCCATTGTGAACAGTGCTGTGACGAACGTACGGGTGCCTGCAGATTTTCGATTTAGAGTTTTGTCCCATATATGCCAGGATGGCTGGATCGTATGGTACTTCTGGTTTTAGTTTTTCAAGGACCCTCCATACAGGTCTCCAATTTACATTCCCACCAGTGGTGCAGGAGGTCACATCTCCTGTTTGGGAAGAGATACTGCCTGCTGGCAATCAGTCCAAGGTCACCAGGCCAGGCCCCAGAGAGGGCAGCGCAAGGGCATAAATCCCACCTCACCATCCAAAAAGAGAAAGAAAGAGAAAATGAAGCC
>SJYA01000626.1:461589-477855 GCA_006410615.1 Neotragus moschatus | reverse complement strand
CCCATGGACTATATAGCCCATCAGGCTCTTCTGTCCACGGAATTCTCCAGGCAACAAGAATACTGGAGTGGGTTGTCATTCTCTTCTCCAGGGGATGTTCCTGGAATAGAGATCGAACCTGGGTCTCCCACCTTGCAGGCAGATTCTTTACCCTCTGAGCTATTAAATGAAAGTGAAAGTGAAGTCGCTCAGTTGTGCCCGACTCTTTGCGACCCCGTGGACTGTAGCCTACCAGGCTCCTCCGTCCCTGGGATTCTCCAGGCAAGAGTACTGGAGTGGGCAGCCATATACACATACATATATACTTTTTCGGATTATTTTCCAGGATGGGTTTTTCAGTTCAATCGCTCAGTCGTGTCCAACTCTTTGTGACCCCATGGACTGCAGCATGCCAGGCTTCCCTGTCCATCATCAACTCCCGGAGTCTGAGACAGTAAATACAGTTCCCTGTGTTAATACAGCTAAGTCTTTTGTTTTTTATCTATTTTATATTTAGGTAGTTGTATCTGCTAATCCCATACTCCGCATGTATCCCTCTCCTACTCGCTTTTCCCTTTGGTAGCCATAAACTGGTTTCCTATGTCTGTGAGTCTGGTTCTGCCTTGTAAATAAGTTCGTTCGTATCGTTTTTTAGATCCGACATATAAGGGATGCCATGATACTTGTCTTTCTCTGACTTTCTCCACTTAGTATGAGCATCTCTAGCTAGGCCCGCCGATGTTGCGCAAATGGCAATCTTTCATTCTTGTTTATGGCTGAGTAATGTTCCGCTGTACACACGCACCACCCCTTCCTTATGTATTCATCGTGCATCACTGACGGACGCTTAGGTTGCTTCCAGGTCTTGGCCATTGTGAACAGTGCTGTGACGAACGTACGGGTGCCTGCAGATTTTCGATTTAGAGTTTTGTCCCATATATGCCAGGATGGCTGGATCGTATGGTACTTCTGGTTTTAGTTTTTCAAGGACCCTCCATACAGGTCTCCAATTTACATTCCCACCAGTGGTGCAGGAGGTCACATCTCCTGTTTGGGAAGAGATACTGCCTGCTGGCAATCAGTCCAAGGTCACCAGGCCAGGCCCCAGAGAGGGCAGCGCAAGGGCATAAATCCCACCTCACCATCCAAAAAGAGAAAGAAAGAGAAAATGAAGCCGCTCGGTTGTGTCTGACTCTTTGTGACCCCGTAGACTGTATCCTTCCATAGACTGTAGCCTCCAGGCTTCTCTGTCCATGGGATTTTCCAGGCAAGACTACCAGAGTGGGTTGCCATTTCCTTCTCCAGGGGATCTTCCTGACCCAGGGATTGAACCCGGGTCTCCTGCAGTGCAGGCAGGTGCTTCACCCTCTGAACCACCAGGGAAGTCTATCCAAAAAGCCCATCCAGAAAGCAGTAAGTGCCACCATCCGAGCTAACGCTTACTACTGACCCTGAGGGCCACCTTGCCCAGGCCACATCCTTTCTCCGGAGGCCCCCATGCAGTTCAGTTCAGTTCGGTCGCTCAGTCGTGTCCGATGCTTTGTGACCCCATCGACTGCAGCACACCAGGCTGCCCTGTCCATCATCAACTCCCAGAGCTTGCTCAAACTCACGTCCATCGTGTCGGTGACGCCATCCAACCATCTCATCCTCTGTCATCCCCTTCTCCTCCTGCCTTCAATTTTTCCCAGCATCAGGGTCTTTTCCAAGGAGTCAGTTCTTCGCATGAGGTGGCCAAAGTATTGGAGTTTCAGCTTCAGCATGAGTCCCTCCAATGAACACACAGGACTGATCTCCTTCAGAATGGACTGGTTGGATCTCCTTGCAGTCCAAGGGACTCTCAAGAGTCTTCTCCAACACCACAGTTCGAAAGCATCAATTCTTCGCTGCTCAGCTTTCTTTAAGCTGAACCCTCTTGGAAGACAAAGGGCTTCTCTGCCCCCGGTCCTCCTGACAAACACCACCCAGGAGAAAAGGGAACTAGCCCTCCAAGGAGGCACAACAGACACAACCTAGGGCCCCAGGCAAGCCCTCTGGCTCCACCCACCCCACCCCACACCCAGAGAGGGATCCTGATCAAAGAAGCCTGAAAAGCATGGCTTTCATTATGAAGTCAGTAACCACAAAAAATATTTCACCTAAAACACATAGGCTTGCCTGGAAAATCCCATGGATGGAGGAGCCTGGTAGGCTGCAGTCCATGGGGTCGCTAAGAGTCGGCACGACTGAGCGACTTCACTTTCACTTTTCACTTTCACGCATTGGAGAAGGAAATGGCAACCCACTCCAGTGTTCTTCCCTGAAGAATCCCAGAGACAGAGGAGCCTAGTGGGCTGCTGTCTATGGGGTTGCACAGAGTCGGACACAATTGAAGCGACTTAGCAGCAGCAGTAGCAAAACACATAGGCTGTAACAGTCAACAGAGCTCCATTTGCCATCTCAAAGGTTAAATTTGAAAAGACAGCCACTTCTTCCCAGGACATCACATAGTCAAAAACTGCACCTCAGTGCCCCACTGAGAGCACACTTCTGTCTAAGAAGTCTGCCTGCACATGCAGAGTCACACGCTGCTAATTGGCTTTGGCTGTTCCTTTTACGTAAAGTCAACATTTTTATGGATCATTAAATGTCTGGCTCAGCATATTAATTTCAAAAGAAACAGTAATGGCTATAAAAACAAATTCCCTGGTGCAATCAATGTAAAGACTGAAGGTAACTAACTATATTTGCTATATTGCTATAGCCGAGTGTCTCAACGTGCTGGTACCAACACTGAGACGGTCTTCAACTCAAGCAAAAAAAATAATTTTTGTACCAAAGTCTTTCTTCCTGTGATTTAAAGCTGACTGACTGATGCTGGTTTAAGTTCAATATAAGCTACTCTGGGGACTCCCCCCACGGTCCAGTGGATAAGAACCTACCTTCCAACGCAGAGGATACAGGTTCTGAACCCTGGATGGGAAATTGAGAGCTCAGATGCCTCGGGATAATCACACCCATACGCTGCAGCTGGATCTCCCTGGCTACCACTACCAGCCACCCACCACAGCTCTGGGGACAGAATGCAGAGAGGCAATTCCAAAGTCCATTTCAAGACTGCCCTTCTCCATTTGGACTCCACTTGTTTGACTTCATATGAGTAGAATGCTAAATTTCTAATTTTAAAAAACAGATATGCAGCAAAGATTTACCGTATAGCCCCAGGAACTGTAGTCTAAATCTTCTAATAATCTATAATGGAAAATAATCTGAAAAACAATATATGTGTATGACTGAATCACCTTGCTGTGTACCTGAAACACTGTAAGTCAACTACACTTCAATAAAATATACATACTAAGAAAAAAATATTTTTACAAAGACTTTCCTTTTCAGTGTCTCCACCTGAGAGCCAGCCTCCTCCAGGTACACAGGCTACTTCACTTAGTCAGGTCACCCTTGAGCTGACATCCTGGGAACACTTGACCTCTTGAAATAGATGAGGCATTCTGGATTCTGACCCTAAGAGCCAATGGATTGATAATCAAAATTTAAGGTCAAACCTTATTTCCCTTACATTCAAGCTCTTATATTTGGGAGGACTTTTGGTATAAGCCTAAAGAACTGAACACAGTATCGTAAGTGTGTTTAACATTTTGAACATGCAGATAAAAGACAAGTATGCCAGTAACAAAAGAACCTGGCCCTCAGCACTATACATGAACACCAGCATTAAACACTATATATTAGCACCGTGCTCTGCTGTGCTGAGCTGCGTCAGTCTGACTCTGCAACCCTATGGACTGCAGCCCACCAGGCTCCTCTGTCCATGGGGTTCTCCAGGCAAGAACACTGGAGTGGGTTGCCATGCCTCCTCCAAAGGATCTTCCCAACCCAGGGATCGAACCCGAGCCTCCTGCTTCACAAGTGCCTTCCTGACCGCTGAGCCACCAGGGAAGTTCACATTAGCATCAGACACCATGTATTCACTTCAACATTAGTGCTGGGTGTTCACATCCACATGTGATGTGGAAACATCACATCACTCGCATCCTCTCCAGACACCAGGGACTATTTGGAAAAAGAAGAAATGTTTCTCAGAGACCTCAAGGTGGCTAACTGCATCAGTTCTCAGGTTGGCAAGAGTGAAAAAAGGAAATGGAATGTATGAAACTAACCTCTAAGGAGGCAATGCGACCGGCATAGAAAGAGGCCGTGAAGGCTGGAGAGGAAGGCGAGTGGACAGGTTTATTCTCCAGTTCAGGGCACAGAGGTCTTGGTCAGCTCCTCCCACACTCCACGACCTGCACTTTGGAAAAAGTGCCTCCTTCTCGAAGGTCAAAATGGAGCATAATGATACACCTTCACCAGTTAATGGTACTGTACGTGAGAACAGTCTATAAACGCCCCAGCTACGTTATAATCTGTAAACTGCCCTGGTCCCAAATCTAAGTGAAAATAAAAATAGTGGGATCGAAATAGAGCTCTGATCTATAGTTCCATTCTTAACCAAAGTGTCTGTCTTTCAAGGGTAAGAGACTTTTTTCTAGCAATAGAAGTCATCTACTCCATTTTTATCACCAACTTTATCACCATTTTGTTTGTTTGCTTTATCACCATTTTTGAAGGATAGGGGCTTCAAATAGCCCATTTCTAAAACCCTAGGACTTTCTGGCTGGCGAGTACATGTGTGCCTGAGCACAGGGTTTCTGCATGAAACCTCTGCCCTAGCTTCTCAGTGTCTGAGACCCTGAGCCAGGCGGACCCTGGGGAAACCAACCTCACACCCACTTCCTGCAGCCGCTGTGACAAATTACCCCAACCGGGTGGCTTAAAGCATCACAAATCTATTGTGTGACAGGTCTGGAGGTCACGGGTCCAAAATGGGTCTCCTGGGCTGGGCCTAGCATCCCAGGGCTTGGTCCTCTGGAGCACAAGGAGACTCTTGGGGGAGAACCATTTCTCCACCTTCCCAATTTCCAGGGGCTGCTTTCTTTCTGGTTGGTGGGCTCCCGGCTCCACCTCTGAGGCCAGCAATGGCCGGCTGTGGTTTTTTGGTGTCATGTCAATGGTTCCCTGTTCTCTCCATCACATCTTTTTTTTTCTGAGTCTTTTAACCCCGCGATTACACTGCCCCTCCCCAAGATAATCCACATAATCTCCAGGGCCCTAATCCCAATTACTCCTGCAAAGCCTTCTCTACCATGTAAGATACCACAGACTCCAGGGATAGAAGGTGGGCGTCTTTGCAGGTCATTATCTGCTGCCACAGCACTCGCGGCTCATGAACGCGAAGGGTGAGAAGTTGCAGGGAGTTCAAAGCAAGGCACCAGTAAGTCCCCTCTGCCCAAGTGTCTCGGGCTCCATAGTGTCCCTGGATATCGCATCTTTTCGGGAGGTTAGAGGACGGTGGGAGGTCAGGGGCGACGCCTCACCTCCTCTTGGTGCCCACACATGCCCGCCTGCATCATGGCACTTTGCATCAGCCTTGGCCTGTACCATCACCCGCCCGTGACCCCTGCAGTTTACCTGACCCTGACTCCATCCTTACCCAGCGAGCCACGTCAGACCAGGAACACACACACGTCTTTTTCAGACAGCATGGACGAAAGCTCATTCTCAGATGGGTGGAGAATTTGAAGGCTCTTGTCTTCGGCCAGCATCTCCAGGGCAGCTGACCTTCTAGAAGAGTCAGAGCCAGGTGGTTCGGGACACAAAGTTCTCAGAATCATTGCCCGCCAGCTGCCCAAGACCCTAGGGAGTATCCAGAGTGGCTCTGAAAGCTAACTAGATAAATCAGAGCCCATGACAAGGCACCAATAAATCTGAATTTCTGCAAAAACCAGAAATTGGTAAGCATGGCCAGTAATCACGGCCATTTACCCTGGAAAAGTCATGGGTCTCAGACTTGCTAAGATATTCGGAATCCTGCCTGAATCCCCTGTATGTTAGAAAGCACACACTTGAATCTGCATGTCTGAATTTTTAAAAGGTATTGTAAATAATTATAAACTTTAAGGAAAGTGAAAATTAAATTTTAACGCAAGTATCTTCAGGACCTTGAATAAATGAAACAGCCCTATGTTCCTGAAATGATGAATAAGAAACAAAAAGACATTTATTTAAGATAAAAATGTTTAATTATCTCAGTACATATGAAACATCCACCCAATACAGTATTAGATAGCTACTCNGCATGTCTGAATTTTTAAAAGGTATTGTAAATAATTATAAACTTTAAGGAAAGTGAAAATTAAATTTTAACGCAAGTATCTTCAGGACCTTGAATAAATGAAACAGCCCTATGTTCCTGAAATGATGAATAAGAAACAAAAAGACATTTATTTAAGATAAAAATGTTTAATTATCTCAGTACATATGAAACATCCACCCAATACAGTATTAGATAGCTACTCCTGTGAAATGGGAAAAACGCTTATTTTCAGGATAGGCATAAAGTTGTACGAACAATATAAATACTGAGTATGTAAAAACACATTCAGAGACAACGGAAGGAAAATACATCAAACACTGGCAGAAATTTCCTCTAAAAGGCAAGTGTATCTGTTAAAGATCTTTAACTGCAAACCACGGTTCTGACTCGACCCAAAGAAGTTCTACTGCGGTCCTGGGAGCTGGGGAGCCAAGTTGGCAAACAAGTGAGAAATANATGCAGGATGCCTGGGACTGATGCGCGGGGATGATCCAGAGGGATGGTGTGGGGTGGGAGGGGGTCGGGGGGGTCGGGATTGGGAGCTTATGCACACTCGTGGCTGATTCATGTCAATGTATAGCAAAATGAATACAGTATTGTAAAGCAAACCAAACTAAAAAATAAAAATTTAAACTTAAAAAAAAAAAAGAAAGAAACTGATTGAAAATCTCCCAACAAATAAAAGTCCAGGACCATGTGGCTTCACGGTGGAATTCTACCTAACATTCAGAGAACAGCTAACACAATCCTTAGCTAACACAAACCTTAGGAGGGAATAAACCCAAGCTCATTCTGCAAGGTCACTTCACCTTGACACCAAAACTAAAGGTATCACAAAAAAAACGAATAGTATAGATCAATATCACTGATGAACATACATGCAAAATTTTTCAATAAAATATTAGCAAAGAAAATTCAACAATACATTAAAATGATCATACACCATGATCATGTGGGATTTATGCCCGGTATGCAAGAATTCTTCCATATATACAAATCAATCAATATAATACAATATATCAACAAATAGAAGAATAAAAACATTATGATCACCTCAATAGATGCACAAAAAGCTTTTGACAAAACTCAACATCCATTTATGATTTTAAAAAAAGAAGAAAAATACCTCTCCAGAAAGTGGGCATAGAGGGAAAGTGAAAGTGAAGTTGCTCAGTTGTGTCTGACTCTCTGCGACTGTAGCCTACCAGGCTCCTTCGTCCATAGGATTTTCCAGGCAAGAGTACTGGATTGGGTTGCCATTTCCTTTTCCAGGGTATTTTCCCAACCCAGGGATTGAACCCAGCTCTCCTGCATTGTAGGCAGACACTTTTAATGTTTGAGCCACCAGAACCATGTATGACAAATTCAAAACAAACATCACTCTCAATGGTGAAAATGGTGAAAGCATTTCCTCTAAGATCAGGAATAAGACAAGGACGTCCACTCTTACTACTATCACTCAACATGGTTTTGGAACTCCTAGCTACAAAATAAGAGAAGAAAATGAATCAAGAGGAATCCAAATAGGAAAAGAAGAAGCAAAACTATCACTGTTTGCAGATGACATAATACTATACATAGAAAATCCTAAAGATGCCACCAGAAAACTACTAGACAACGAATTTGGTCAATTTTCAGGCTACAAAATTAATATACAGAAATCTTTTGCATTCCTATACACTAGCAATGAAAGATCAGAAAGAGAAATTAAAGAAACAATCCCATTTACCATTGCAACAAAAACAATAAAATACCTAAGAATAAACCTACCTAAGGAGGTAAAAGACCTATACTCAGAAAACTGTAACAGATACTGATGATGGAAATAAAAGATGACAGAAATAGATGGAGAAATATACCATGTTCTTGGAATGGAAGAATCAATCTTTTGGAAATGACTATTCTACCTAATCTCCAGATTTAATGCAATCTCTATCAAATTGTTCACAGAATTAGAACAAAATGTTTTACAATTTGTATGAAAACACAAAAGACCCTGAATAGCCAAATCAACCTTGAGAAAGAAAAATGGAGCTAGAAGAATCAACCTTCCTGACTTTAGACTACACTACAATGCTACAGTACTCAAGACAGTAATGGTATCAACCCAAAAACAGAAATATAGATCAGTGGAACAGGATAGAAAGTCTAGAGATAAACTCACACACCTCTGGTCACCTAATCTATGACAAAGGAAGAATATACAAGAGAGAAAAGACAGTCTCTTCAGTAGGTGGTGCTGGGAAAATTGGGTAGCTACACGTAAATGAATTAAATTGGAATACTTCCTAATACCATACACCAAAATAAGCTAAAAATGGATCAAAGACTTTAATGCAAGGCCAGAAACTATGAAATTCTTAGAGGAAAACATTAACAGAACACTCTTTGACATAATCTCAGCAAAATCTCTTTTGACCCACCTCCTAGAGGAATGAAAATAAAAACAAAAATAAAGAACTGGGGCCTAATTAAAGATAAAAGCCTTTACATAGCAAAGGAAACCATAAGCAAGATGAAAGGACAACCCTCTGAATGGGAGGAAATATTTGCAAATGAAGCAACTGACAATTTGTATTAATCTTTAAAATATATAAATAGCTCATGCAGCTCAATACCAAAAAAAAAAAAAAGACCCAATCAAAAAATGGGCAGAAGATCTAAATAAACATTTCTCCAAAGAAAATATACAGATGGCCAACAGACACATAGAAAGAGGCTTCACCTAACTAATTATTAGAGAAATACAAATCAAAACTACAGTGAGGAATCATCTCACACTGCTCAGAATGGTCATCATCAAAAAATCTACAAACAATAAATGATGGAGAGAGTGTGTAGAAAAGGGAACCCTCTACACTGTTGCTTAGAATGGAAATTGATACAGCCACTATAGAGAACCATATGGAGGGCCTTGAAAAATACTAAAAGTGGAACTACCACCTGACCTTGCAATCCCACTCCTGGGCATATAGCTGCAGAAAACCATACTTTCAAAAGATACATGTTCACCAATGTTCATTGCAGCACTATTTATAATAGCCAGGACATGGAACCTAAATGTCCAACAACAGAGGAATGGATAAAAAAAATGGTGTGTATATATATATATATATATATATATATATGGGGCAGGAGGAGAAGGGGACGACAGAGGATGAGATGGCTGGAAGGTATCACCGACTCGACAGACGTGAGTCTGAATGAACTCTGGGTGTTGGTGATGGATAGGGAGGCCTGGCGTGCTGTGATTCATGGGGTTGCAAAGAGTTGGACACGACTGAGCAACTGAACTGAACTGAACAGAATATTACTCAACCATTAAAAGTAATGAAATCACGCCATTTGCAAAGACATGGGTGGACCTCTAGAGACTATTGAACAGAGTGCAGTAAGTCAAAAAGAGAAAAAAATATCATATATTAAAGCATATATGTTGAATATAGAAAATAATACAAATGAAGTTATTTGCAAAACAGAAAAAGAGACACAGATGTAGAGAACAAACATATGGACACCAAGGGGTGAAGAGGGGAGTGGGACAAATTGAGAAACTGGGACTGAAATATATACACTGCTGTGTATAAAAGAGATAACTAGTGAGAACCTACTGTATAACATGGGGGGAAGTATAATTTATAGAACATATAGTAAGTTAACCTTAAAAATGCACTCTGATATACATTAGGTGCAGACAAATACTGTTTGACTCCACTTATGTGAGGTACATAGAAGATTCAAATTCATAGAGTCAGAAAAACAGCGGTAGATGCCAGAGAATGGATTGTCATGATGGGGAATGGAGAGAGATCGTTTAATGGGATCAGAGTTTCAGTTTAGGAAGGTGAAAAATTCAGTGGATGGATGATGGTGAGAGTTGCACAATGTGAATATACTCAGTGCCACTGAACTGTACAGTAGAGTATAGTTAAAATAGTATGTTTTATATTATGTGATTTTCACCATAATAAAAAAAAATTATAAAAGATAATATAAAATATAAAATAAAAAAAGATCTTTAAAAAAAAAAGAACCTGTCCAATAAGAGAGCTTAGGAAATGTAGATTACAGACATCCAACCCAAAGTATATGAGCTTCCCAGGTGGTTCAGGGGTAAAGAATCCGCCTGATAATGCAGAAGCAGCAGGAGATGCAAGTTGGATCCCTAGGTCAGGAAGACCCCATGAAGAGAAAATGGCAACCAACTCCAGTACTCTTGCCTGAAAAATGCCGGAGGAGTCTGGCAGACTACCGTTCATAGGGTCACAAAGAGTCGGACATGACTAAGCACACAGGCACACAGCCCAAGGTATAGAAGGGCAGATGTGGAGCTGAGAGATACCACTGAGATCATTTAGGATGGATGATGGAACAGCGTATACCCACAATATTGGTCTTCAAAGAACTATTGCTCACCTCTAAAAGGCTGACATTCTTCTTTGGATGGTAATTAGTTCAGTTGCTCAGTCGTGTCCAACTCTTTGCAACCCCATGGACCGCAGCATGACAGGTTTCCCTGTCCATCACAACACCCAGAGCCTGCTCAAATTCATGTCCATCTAGTCAGTGATGCCATCCAGCCATCTCATCCTCTATCATCCCCTTCTCCTCCCGCCTTCAATCTTTCCCAGCATCAGGGTCTTTTCAACTGAGTTAGTTCTTCGCATCAGGCAGCCAAAGTATTGGAGTTTCAGCTTCAGCATCAGTCCTTCCAATGAATATTCAGGGCTGATTTCCTTTAGGATTGACTGGTTTGATCTCCTTGCAGTCCAAGGGACTCTCAAGAATCTTCTCCAACACCACAGTTCAAAAGCTGTGGTAACTGGATGGTAATACAATCATTCATTAACAGTAACATCAACAAAGCAAGAGAATGGCGAAGATGACCAGAACAACTCTACTACTAGGATTCCTGAACAAGACATGTTGACTTCACCCTAAAGGCATAAATCCTGTGGGCATGGTCTCTGCCCAGTCAGGGTGATCTTTGAAGTTGGAGAAGGAGATGAAGACAGAGGTCCCAAGGCTCTGCCAAGTGGAATCAGTTTCAGTGTTAGCAGGTCAATAGACTTGGCCAAGACAGAGAAATCATTTTTAAGCCCATAATATGCCTGTTTTTATGATTTTTGAAACATATTGTCAAATTGCCCTCTGGAAAGACTCTTCAGCAGTGTTTGAGAACATGAATGTAATCTTTAGTGATTAGTGGAGCTGGAATAGAAAACTGATTGTTTTGGAAAAGCCAAGGGAAGCCTTTTGAATCTAGAGGTGTCAGAGTGGCAGGAAGGGAGTTCTGGGGAAGAGGGAAAGGCTGTTCTTGGGAATGGAGTCACATCAGTTGCCTCTTAACCCAACAGCCATGTAACAGCATGGTTTATTAAGGAGACTCTTAACAGTCAAAAAGAGAACTTTGTAAGCCGAAGCAAGGTCAAGATTGTTGAAGAAATCCTCTGACACAGTCTGTTGTCATGACAACTGAGAATTAAAGCCATTTCCAGCAGCTCCCGTCCATTCATCCAGGAGCCTTCCTGATGGTGAAAATCAGACTGCAAGCCTGTCCTTGGAGACAGCTTTCTTTTTTTCCCCCTTGTTCCTGCTTCAATTTCTGATAAAAAAGAAGTGCTAATTTCCTCATAAAAATATGTTCTAATCTTTTTCATTTCCTGACCAGATTTTTCTGCACAGAGCTGATTGTTAGGATATCAACTTTTAGTCTAGTTAATATGTTATGCCTATTTTTTGGTGTGACTTTGTCATGTCACATGAAGCTGTTAACCCCAAAGAGTCTTTAAATTTTAAGCACCACAAAAATAGTTGAGCAAAGCAGCAGATCCAAAGAATACAAAAAGGATTAGGACATGAATCCTGCTTTCCAGAGGTTAGACACTCCTCTAAATTTTTAGAGCGTATAATCAACTAAGATCAAGTTTAAGAAAAAAGAGTCAAACAACCCAAGTAAGAAACAGATAAAAAATACAAAGAAGCAATTCGCTGAAAAGCAAAGATAAGTGGCAAAAAGTGAGATAGAAAAAGTACAACCTCACTAATGCTAAGGAAATGAATGAAGTATGCCAAGGCTGTTGGCAAGCGGACAGGGAACAGATACATTTTATAAACTGTAAGTTGGTGGTGTAAACTGATCACAGTTTTTTAGAAGGTAATGTAGCAATATTAATTAAAATTAAAAATACATACAACCTCATGCAGACATTCAACTTGTAGATATCCATCCTAGAGACATTCTCACACCTGTGAGCCAAAAGCATGACCAATGATGCAATTGTAAATGTCAATAAGTAAAGGCCTACATAAGCCATGGTTTATGCCATGGCATTCCAGAGCACAGCCTAAAGGTTATAGTGGACCAACCTCTATGACATATTTTAAACTGTAAATGGGAAAGTTGCAAAACTGTACAAACAATATGGTTTCACTTATGTACAATAAAACAAAGCAATCATATTCTTCAAGTACATATATTAGCAGGTAAATGCTGAGAAATAATGGCAGTAAATTACCTCTGGGGTGGGAAAGACGCCCTGGGAAAAGAAATAGAAAAGGGATTGTTTTTTGGCTTTCTGAGTTGTTTTCATAGGAATGTATATATTCATTTCTTGGGTGACTAAAAAATAACATATACCAAATTTTAAAAGGATCAGCAGCAGGATATGATTCTTACAGTAATGAATTTCCTTCTACCAGTATGGAGGTTCTATTTCTTTGAATGTCTCCTTCTTGAAAGTAAATATTCCTATGGTTCTGCATCTTCTAATATATAGTATGTCCCTCAGTGTCTTACTTGACTAAGAAAGAAAACACTCTTGCTAGTTCTTCCAATAAAAGTTCAGTTCCAAGTTCACCCTGACCTGGAAAGACTCTGTTGAGTGCCACTGGTAAGTAAGTGTGTTTCTTAATGACTCCAAAGGAGAATATTTCTATCAGCTACCATTTTGATGTGTTTAGGTACTTCTGTGACTTTGTAGTCTTGCTTAATAAGGTCAAGATACACTTTTGGAATGAATCTTCTAAGGCATTTTCTCAGAGCCAACTCAAGCTGTGGATTTGCTGTATCATCAGGCTTGTGGGTGATGTACTGTTTTTAAGAAGGCGGTAAAACTTGGCTTGCCTTCTTTTGAAAGGCGTGATTTTATTTTCTCAGTCTATCTTGTGACCAGTAGCTGGGAAAATTACTAGGATCAATGCTTTTAAAAATAGTTTAATTTTAAACTAAACTAAGAAAGAAAATAAATCATGTTTCTATAGTCTTTTCAAGAAGATAACCTAGAAAATGTTAGACAGGCAAGATCACAATATGAACAATGTGGTCTTTCCTGAAAAAATCTAAAGAAGATCTATTAAGATGAAGGTGGCGGGGAAAGGATATCCATTCCAATAGACTGATCACAGATATGTATCTGTGATCACTGGATGTGAAAGCATTTTGCAGTGTTTTTGGGGAAAATGTTCACGGCAGCTCCTTTGTTCTCAGTATACAGGTATCTAAGGTCTTCTGTTTGCTCCAAACAAATTCTAAGTTACTTTGTCTGCTTGCTGTCTTTTACTCTTAGGTGCCTATCATTTTCATTGACAACTATTTAAATAAATTACAGGAACACTGAAATACCTGCAAAACAGGAAGGGCCACCAATGTTATACTTGGGGCAATTTATGGTCTGGGAAAGTCCCTAATTCTCTGCCTTCTTCAAGCACTTCATGGATAAAAGGGACTTAAAGAAAACAAAGAAAGAGAAAAGAATTATTAGCCAATATTATTAAGTGACTAGTACAGTATATCTTGCATACTTTTTTACAGTATGACCACCTGGGTCTCTAGGGTATAGCAGAGGTGATCAAGATTATGTCATAAAAATGCCTTGCACTTACATGTTGTTCTTTTAAAACTTACCCAGGGTGCTGAGAAGGTCCTGACCACACACACAACAAAACACCTTTGCCTAAGGTGGTGGCCCACACAATAGCTCCACCTATGGTCCCAGCAGAGAGCCAGCATCAAGCACTATAAACATGAATGAGGAAGGCTTCAAGGTGACTCCAACCCCAGCTACCATGTGAGTGCAATATCAAATGAGAATAACCTTGCTGAGCCCTGTCAAACCCAAGTACTTTATTGTTAAAAAAAAACACAAAGAATAAAATGATTGCTATTGTTCTGAGCTACTAGGGTGTTTCTTTTAAGTAGTAATAATTACATTTAAGCAATTATTATGTGGCAGACACCATTCTGCATTATACACACATTTGTCATTTAAAATTCACAACCATCCTATTATTAAAGGTGAGACCAGTGAGGCAGACAGGTTAGGAATACTGCCTAGGTCACCCAGCTGGCTTGAATCTAGGTGAATCTAGAGCCTGTCCCTTGAAAAGGTACAAGATGAGCCTGCAAGGNAATAATTACATTTAAGCAATTATTATGTGGCAGACACCATTCTGCATTATACACACATTTGTCATTTAAAATTCACAACCATCCTATTATTAAAGGTGAGACCAGTGAGGCAGACAGGTTAGGAATACTGCCTAGGTCACCCAGCTGGCTTGAATCTAGGTGAATCTAGAGCCTGTCCCTTGAAAAGGTACAAGATGAGCCTGCAAGGACTTGGGAGATTGTCTGTTCCCTTCCCCTTGTTTCAGAGTGGGAAATGGCTTGTCCAGCCTGCAGGACCAGCGCAGGGCACTTTTCCCTATAGTACCCTAGGGGAAATGCACAGTGGGAACAGAAGCCATGGTTCTAAATCTCTCCTCATCACTGAGGACTGATGGAGCCACAAGTTATGGCTCATTGCTGAGTCCTGGCCCTGGTCAATAAAAAGAGTTTGCTCTAGTTCTTTTTTTCTGTAAGGGTAGTCAAATAGATATAACATCTCTAGATTGCAAAAGGCTTTCCTGACCTTTCCAAACCAATTGATTTGACTTGGCACTGACTTCACAATAGTGAAGACATGGAAACAACATAAATGTCCATCAACAAATGAGTGGACAAAGAAGATGTGGTCCATATATACAATGAAATACTACTTAACCATAAAGAAAATGAAATAATGCCATCTGCAGCAACATAGATGGACCTAGAGATTATCATTAACTGAATAAGTCAGACAGAGAAAGACAAATACCATATCCTTTCACTTGTATGTGGAATCCAAAATATGACACAAATGAATTTATCTATGAAACAGAAACAGAGTCATAGAGAACAGACTTGTGGTTGCTAAGGGGTAGGGGAGGTGGGAGAGGGACAGAGTGGGAGTTTGGAATTAGCAAATGCAAACTGTTATATATAGAATGGATAAACAACAAGGTCCTTCTGTACAGCACAGGGACATTAAGTAGTATTCTGTGGTAAATCATAACAAAATATTTTAAAATAATGTATATGTATGTACAACAATCACTTTACTGTACAGCAGGAATTAACACAGCACTGTAAATCAACTATAAGAAAACTTTTTAATTAAAAAATAAAACACTGCTGGTGACAGTACATTTTAACCCTTTTTAAAGCGTGCAAATGCAAAAGAAACAAAAGAGACCATAGCAAAAATCAACAAAGCCAAAAGCTGGTTCTTTGAGAAGTTAAATAAAATTGACAAACCATTAGCCAGACTCATCAAGAAACAAAGGGAGAAAAATAAACAAAATTAGAAATGAAAATGGAGAGATCACAACAGACAACACAGAAATACAAAGGATCATGAGCCTATTATCAGCAATTATATGCCAATAAATTGGACAACATGGAAGAAATGGACAAATTCTTAGAAAAGTACAACTTTCCAAAACTGAACCAGGAAGAAATAGAAAATCTTAACAGGCCCATCACAAGCACGGAAATTGAAACTGTAATCAGAAACCTTCCAGCAAACAAAAGCCCAGGAACAGATGGCTTCACACCTGAATTCTACCAAAAATTTAGAGAAGGGCTAACACCTATCCTACTCAAACTCTTTCAGAAAATTGCAGAGGAAGGTAAACTTCCAAACTCCTTCTATCAGGCCACCATCACCCTAATACCAAAACCTGATAAAGATGCCACAAAAAAGAAAACTACAGGCCAATATCACTGATGAATA
>SJYA01000626.1:441925-460651 GCA_006410615.1 Neotragus moschatus | reverse complement strand
CATGGAAAGATGCTCAACATCATTCATTATCAGAGAAATGTAAATCAAAACCACAATGAGGTATCATTTCACACCAGTCAGAATGGCTGCTATCCAAAAGTCTACAAGCAATAAATGGTGGAGAGGATGTGGAGAAAAGGGAACCCTCTTACACTGTTGGTGGGAATGCAAACTAGTACAGCCACTAGGGAGAACAGTGTGGAGATTCCTTAAAAACTGGAAATAGAACTGCCATATGACTCAGCAATCCCACTGCTAGGCATACACACCAAGGAAACCAGAATTGAAAAAGACACGTGCACCCCAATGTTCATCACAGCACTGTTTATAAAAGCTCGGACATGGAAGCAACCTACATGTCCATCAGCAGATGAATGGATAAGAAAGCTGTGGTACATACACACAATGGAATATTACTCGGCCATTAAAAAGAATGCATTTGAATCAGTTCTAATGAGGTGGATGAAACTGGAGCCGATTATACAGAGTGAAGTAAGCCAGAAAGAAAAACACCAATACAGTATACTAACACATATATATGGATTTAGAAAGATGGAAATGATAACCCTGTTTGTGAGACAGCAAAAGAGACAAAAGATGTATTTAACAGTCTTTTGGAGTCTGTGGGAGAGGGTGAGGGTGGGATGATATGGGAGAAGGGCATTGAAACATGTAAATTATCATATGTGAAATGAATCACCAGTCCAATTTCGATGGATGATAAAGGGTGCTTGGGGCTGGTGCACTGGGATGACCCAGAGGGATGGTATGGGGAGGGTGGTGGGAGGGGGGTTCAGGATGGGAAACACATGTACATCCATGGTGGATTCAAGTCAATGTATGGCAAAACTAATACAACATTATAAAGTAAAATAAACAGGAAAAAAATACTTTTTTAATTAAAAAAAAATGAAGTGTGCTCTTCTGTGACATTAAGTATATTCTCATTGTTCTACAACCATCACCCACCACTCCTCCTCAGAACTTTTTCATCTTCCCATTTGAAACTCTGTACCCATTAAACCTAACTCCCTAGTCCCCCTTCCCCAGGCCCTGGCAACCACCATATTACTTTCTGTCTCTATGAATTTGACTATTCTAGGGACCTCATATAAGTAAAATCATAGTTTTTGTCCTTCTGTGACTACCTTGTTTCACTTGGCATAAAGTCCTCAAAGTTCATCCATATTGCCAGAGTTTTATGCCTTTTTAAAAATGGATAATATTCCATTGTGTGATATACCACATTTTGTTTACCCATTCATCTGTCAGTGGACTTGTGTGCTGTTTCCACCTTTTGGCTAGTATGGGCTTCCCAGGTGCTTCAAATGGTAACGAATCTGCCTGCAGTGCAGAAGACCCAAGTTTGATCCCTGGGTCGGGAAGATCCCCTGGAAAAGGGCATGG
This sequence comes from Neotragus moschatus, assembly GCA_006410615.1. NCBI lineage: Eukaryota > Metazoa > Chordata > Mammalia > Artiodactyla > Bovidae > Neotragus > Neotragus moschatus. The sequence continues at coordinate 459,244 of SJYA01000626.1, read as the reverse complement.
CAACCCAATCCAGTATTCCTTGCCTGGAGAATTCCATGGACAGTCTGGTAGGTTACTGCTCATGGGATTGCACTGAGCAATTAATACTTTGGTTATTATGCATGATGCTGCTATGAACACCAGCATACAAATATCTAATCAAGTCCCTACTTTAAAACTTTTAGGTATATATCTAGAAGTGGAATTTCTGGACCATAGGTGAAGTCAATGTTTAGTTTTTTGGTCATAATGTTATCTTCAGTGGCTGCACCATTTTACATTTCCACCAACAATGCCCAAGTGTTCCAATTTCTCCACATCCTTGACAACAGTTGTTTTATATTTTTGTTTTCATAAAAGCCACCCTCATGAATATGAAGCAGTATCTCGTTGTGGTTTTGATTTGCATTTCCCTAATGAGAGCTGCTAACTTCTAGGATAATTAGTTACACAGAAATATATAATCATAATATTAATTAATCACATTTCTCTTGAGCACTCTCTAGGATAGCCCTACCCGTATAGAAATAAATTATGATTCTAATCATTCTAGAATAGTCTCTCACTTATTCTTCACATGTCTGTTGTTGTTGTTCAGTTGCTAAGTTGTGCCTGACTTTTTTACAACCTCATAAGTCTATGACTGCAACCTACAAGTCTAGATTGCCAGGTTCCTCTGTGCAAGGAATTTCCCAGGCAAGAATACTGAAGTGGGTTGCCATTTCCTTCTCCAGAGGATCTTCCCAACCCATGGATCGAATCTGTGTCTCCTGCATCGGCTCAGCAGATGCTGAGTGTTTTTGTCTCTATTTGCAAAAGAATGCTTGAATCCAGCCTACTTTCCAACCTACTATGGCTGTTAGATTTAGTGTTTCCATGCAGGAATTCCTCCTTAGTATTGACAGCAAATTTTCTTTATGATTTTGCAAATCTTAAGAAAAATAAAGCATAAATTGGGAAAATGGAAAAAGTATTATAATTCTGTGATGGTTAAAGCTTAATAGTCAACACAAAGATGTTATTGTTTCAAGGAACACCAGTGGCATCAAAGACAGGAAGCCCTGACCTGAGAATCAAAGGTTAACATCAGCATTTTCAGGAACCAGGATTGGAGACTGGAGGAGAGAATTTACCATCTGATGAGACATTCTTACTTGTAGCTGTTGCCATATTTACAAACAATGTGGTCCTGTCTTCTGCTAAGGAGTCATTCTTGCAAACAAATATTTATACACGTGGTATATTCCATTTAAATCCTATGAGTCGGATTCCAAGAAATAACAAATTTTACAAGCAAAATGAGTTCTTAAATCAGTCGTTTTGACACATGATTCTGTCTAGTGTGTTAATCTCACTAGGAGATCCAAACATTTATTCAAATACTACCCAATCATATTCACTGTTTTTCAGTGAACATATAGGTTGCAGTTCTCTGTAAATGCTTTAACAGAAGAAAACACAAAAAGAAGACATGAATGTTGCCAATGGGAAATTAGAAATATAAATATCTGAATCAGCAAAGCAACACAGATTATAAATTTTGATGGCAAAGCCAAAATCAAGACAAGCAGACAAAATTGTTTCATTGATAAAGGGGAATAAGTTCATATGAAGCAGCAGCTACCCTAATGCCCAACCTGAGGATGCTTTTGGGTGCACTTATAGCAGTTCAGTCTAGTGTCAAGGGGAAAAAAAAAGAATTTTTTCTGTGTCTGGGGTATCTGTCATAAAAGAAAGATCAAAGCCATAGGATAGGGCAATGGTACTTTGTACTGATATGTTTAAAATTTTCATTTTAAGAATGGATAACTGTTAGAAATTAAATATGATATTTCAGGTTGTGAAAGTGATTTCAGCTGGCATTTATTTTATGTTAATAGCTCCATCTTATAATGTTTTTATTATCAGATGCCTATATCAGATAGGGATCATTTTTACATGGTTTTGAAATATATCTTCTTGTCATAATAGATTAGTTGGCAGTGGAAAAAAATGGTTCATTTACTACCATATCTTTTTTTTAGCATAAAAGGGAAACTTTAAATATATAACCACATGACATAAAAATGAGATATCATTTATTATCATGGACACTCATTATCACTTTAAAACTTGAATAGAATTTGGATGGACTTAGAGACTGTCATTGGAGAAAGCAATGGCACCCCACTCCAGTATTCTTCCCTGGAAAATCCCATGGGCGGAGGAGCCTGGAAGGGTGCAGTCCATGGAGTTGCAAAGAGTCGGACATGACTGAGTGACTTCACTTTCACTTTTCACTTTCATGCATTGGAGAAGGAAATGGCAACCCACTCCAGTGTTCTTGCCTGGAGAATCCAGGGACAGGGGAGCCTGGTAGGCTGCCATCTTATGGGGTCGCACAGAGTCAGAGACGACTGAAGTGACTTAGCAGCAAAGACTGTCATACAGAATGAAGTGAGTCAGAAAGAGAAAAACAATTATATATTAAAGCATATATGAGGAATCTAGAAAAATGATATAGTAATCTTATTTGAAAAGCAAAAATAGAGACACAGACATAGCGAACAAACATATGAATATGAAGGAGAAAAGGAGGGGTGAGGGGATGAATTGGGAGATTGGGACTGATGTGTATACATTACTACATATAAAATAAGTAACTACTGAGAACCTACTGTATAGCACAGGGAACTCTACTCAATATTCTGTGGTGACCTAAATGGGAAGGAAACCCAAAAAAGAGGGAATATATGTATATGTACAGCTGATTCACTTTGTTGTCCAGTGGAAACTAAGAGAACATTGTCAAACAATTATGAAAGTGAAAGTCGCTGTTGTGTCTGACTCTTCGCAGACTGTATAGTCCACGGAATTCTCCAGGCCAGAATACTGGAATGGGTAGCCTTTCCCTTCTCCAAGGGATCTTCCCAACCCAGGGATCGCACCCAGGTCTCCTGTACTGCAGGCAGATTCTTTACCAGGTGAGCCACAAGGGACGCCCCAAGCAACTATAAACCAATAAAAATTAATTTAAAAATTTAAAAAATAGGGCTTTTTGGAAAATACTGAATAACAAATGATTTGGAGAATTCACGAAATTTTCCAGGAATTCCACCTTCTTGTTCACAAATGCCAAAGGTTAACCTGTTAGGAATTTGGAAACACCACTTGGACTATAGCAACCCCTCTTAACTGGTCTTGCCTTAATTTTTGCTGCATTTTGTCTGTTGCTCTGGTTTTTTAGTCACTCAGTCCTGTCTAACTCTTTGCAACCCCATGTATGGTAGCCCATCAGGCTCCTCTGTCCATGGAATTTTTCAGGCAAAAATACTGAAGTAGGTTGCTATTTCCTTCTCCATGGGATCTTCCCAACCAGAGATTGAACCATGTCTCCTGCTTGGCATGCAAATTATTTATCGCTGAGCCAACTTGATTTGTGCACCTGCTATAATCAGAAAGGCCCATCAGACACCCAGAAATATGCACACCCATTTCCTGCTTAGAATCCTCAGTAGCTTCCCACAACATTTTTGCTCACATATCCATATCTGCATAGAATTGTTTAGAACTCAGCCCTGGTTCACAATGCAGTGAACCTCTGGGCTTCCCTGGTAGGTCAGCTGGCAAAGAATCTTTTTACACAAGAGGAATACACAACAAATGTAAAGGTAACTTTTTACATTCCACCAAAAGTGTACTCAGGTGGTAATGAATTCCGGGTAGCTCAGACAGTAAAGAATCCACCTGTGGGAGACCTGGGTTCAATCCTTGGGTTGGGAAGATCCCCTGGAAGAGGGCATGGCACCCCACTCCAGTATTCTTACCTGGAGAAATCCATGGACAGAGGAGCCTGGCGGGCTACCATCCATGGGTTTGCAAAGAGTTGGACACGACTGAGCATGCCACTCAGTAAAGCATGCCCCATTGCTATAAACTTTTCCAGCTGCATCCTGCACAAAGCAGTGAACCTCTGGAAACCTGGGGCTATATTTCATACACATTTGCATCCCTGCTATCAGACATTAGGTCTGATACAAGAAAAAAAAATTCAACAGTTTGAATACATTTCTAAGCAATTTAAAGAGTAGGTTTGTGACCTTTAGTAGTTTATAGATTGACAAGGTTATTAGGCAAATAAATCCTTATAAACAATCATAAGATTTTTTCTGCTTAACTCTGTCTATATATACAAAAAAAAACCTGTCATCACACAAAATATAAACTCTCCCTACCCTTCATATAATCTCTCTGCTCACAGATGAGAAGAAGTGATATGGTTAAACAATCAGATTTTAGAATGTCCTGCCATGGTCTTATTATTTGCTTAGCTGCAACTTTTCCAAAGTTATACAACTTCTATGAACCAGTTTCTTCCTCTGTAAAACAGAGGTGTTGATAATATCTACCTCTTAGAGTTGTCATGAGGATTATGAAGCATTTAGAGTGATCATTGGCATATAATTACTGCTCAATATATGTTAATTCTTCTCATTTTTAGAAACTACTTCTGGCAGGAGTGGCTCTCAAGCTACATAAAAGTTGTGGCATTTGAGTAGCTTCTCTACCTTGGAGCCTTTTCTGTCTCTAAACCCCATCTCTGAGCAATCACTTCCACTCTTGTAGCTTCAATGATCATCTTTTGTTTGCCAGTTGCTCTAAATTCCATGGGGCTTCCCAGGTGGCTCCACGGTAAAGAATCTGCCTGCAGTGCAGGAGATATGGATTCAATCCCTGGGTTGGGAAGATCCTCTCAAGAAGGGAATGGCAACCCACTCCAGTATTCTTGCCTGGAAATCCTATGAACAGAGGAGCCTGGTGGGCTACAGGCCATAGGGTCGCAAAAGAGAAGGACATGACATAGTGAACAAACAGCAACAACTAAATCCCATGGCTTAATTCATGCTTGCAGTAGCTAGCTCTCTGAAACGTCAGAAGCACATATTTGTATAGCTACTAGATAGATTTACTTTGCCCAATCACTTCAAATCACTTACCATGTCTAAAACACAAAGAACTGAACAAGGACAGAAACAAGTGATAACCAGAAGGAGTCATGGACTGGAAAAAGAACATGTTTCAGATGGGAAAGGCTAGAGCATTTTTAATGCTTTCAAAAAAGAGTCAAAGTGAAGGAGTGGCTAGAGGGATTTTCCTGCTGGTCCAGTGGTTAAGATTCTACTTTCCAATGCAGGGATATGCATTCGATTCTTGGTAGGGAAACTAAGAACCCACATGCTGTGCAACATGGCCAAAGGATAAAAAAAATAGTAAAATTAAATTTTAAAAAAGAAGTGGCTAGAGACATAAGAGACAAACACATGCAATGTGATGAAGGAGGAGGCATGAGTCAGTCTGGAGGACAAGCAGAGGAGGTGGGAGTATGAGGAGGGGGGATAGAGATTGACCAATATAGGGAGATGCAGGAAGGTGACTAAGTTGTGCCCAGAGACCACTAGTTTCTTTCGGGGAAGGGCAGAGGAAAAAAGGACATTGTTTGCTATATACAGAGTAGGGGAAAGGAGAGCTTGGGACTATATTCAAACTCTGAAGATTTTACATCACTGCCAAAGAATGGAAGACGAGCTGCCAGGCAAGGCTGGGTGAGGATCCCCTTGAGGTCAGAGAACACAAGTCTCTACCTACTGCTCTGCAAGGCTGTGTGACTTTCTCTGTAGTCTGGAGATCAGGACAGTGAAACAGAGAGGTGGGTCATTAACAGAAAGGTCCATCTTATCAAGGCTGTGGTTTTCCAGTAGTCAAGTATGGATGTGAGAGCTGGACTATAANACTGCTCTGCAAGGCTGTGTGACTTTCTCTGTAGTCTGGAGATCAGGACAGTGAAACAGAGAGGTGGGTCATTAACAGAAAGGTCCATCTTATCAAGGCTGTGGTTTTCCAGTAGTCAAGTATGGATGTGAGAGCTGGACTATAAAGAAAGCTGAGCACTGAAAAATTGAAGTTTTAGAAATGTGGTGCTAGAGAAGACTCTTGGGAGTCCCTTAGACTGCAAGGAGACCCAACCAGTCCATCCTAAAGGAAATTAGTCCTGAGTGTTCATTGGAAGGACTGATTTTGAAGCTGAAACTCCAGTACTTTGGCCACCGGATGTGAAGAGCTGACTCATTGGAAAAGATCCCAGTGCTCGGAAAGATTGAAGATGGGAGGAGAAGGAGGATGAGATGGTTGGATGGCATCACCGGCTCAATGGACATGAGTTTGAGTAAACTCCAGGAGTTGGTGATGGACAGGGAGGCCTGGCGTGCTGCAGTCCATGGGGTCACAAGGGTCAGACAGGACTGAGCAACTGAACTGAACTGATAGGCTCTTGGAGCCAAAATGAGGGATGAGATAGTTTTGACTGGAGCATAGTTGACAATGGGGAAGACCAAACATTTGGATGCTGTGATGAGGACAAAGAGGAGAAAGAAGAGTGCTGGGCTGGGAGGACAGGAGATTTTGGTTGGAGAGTGGGGTGCTTGAGTCACAGTTTTCTGAGATGAGTAATTCCAGTAACTGCANTATGGCAAAACCAATACAGTATTGTAAAGTAAAATAAAGTAAAAATAAAAATTAAAAAAAAGAGAGAGAGAAAACATTTTTATATGGGCCATTTTTTTTTAAGTCTTTATTGAATTTTTTATAATATTGCTTCTACTTTATGTTTTTGTTTTTTTGATCATGAGGCACAAGGGATCTTAGTTCCCCAACCAGGGAAAGAACCCAAACCCCTTGCATTGGTTGGCTGTCTCAATCACTGGACCTCCAAGAAGCTCCAACTTTTCTTTAATAGTGGAGGAAAACAAGCTAGAAAAGAGACTTATAGCCACACAACTGAGGACAGAAAAGCCATGGGGCTAATGAGCACCAGACACATGCCAGATTGTGTGCCTCTCTACTTGTGCGTCGGAAAAAGTTGCCTATACCTCCCTCTTCCCACTCTAAGTGCTCTAGTACATTGTAAAGACTCAGAGGGGAAAGTTCTAAAATTGTACCACTGGGACATTTTAGCTTCTAACAAGCAGATTTTCCAAATAGCCTGAGAAAGTTCATACAGTTCATGTGCCATCTTAAGATCCCAGGCTTCTTGCCAGCTGGTTCTCATGCTGGTTGTTTCTTAACTGTGTTCCATGGAGAATGACATTTTGCACAGGGGACCGCATCTGAGGTCAAATATAAAGGTCTTTCTATTTTCCATGGACATTTGTAAACGGCCACCTCCTCCCCCACAATATTTGTGAGTCTCGGCTGCAATATAATTTATATAAAATGCCACAACTCATGAGGATTCATAGAACAATTGTGGAACATTCTATCATTTGTCACAGAAGTTATCCACATCCATGGATTTTTAAAATAAATTTAGATTTTCTCTAGAAAGTGCAAAAATTAAACAAAATTTTTTTTCCACATTTAGTGAAAAATCTTTCTATCCATGGTACATATACTGGCCTTTTTAGTCAGAGTCACTAGACATCATTTAACTTTGTCATAATTATATATACCAGGACTGACTGTTGAAAGCCTCCAGCTACTGAGGTCCCCAAAAAGGAGAGGCAGTCTGTCGTGCTGGTGAGGAGCCCAGGTTTCAGAAGGGGATACCTGTTTGTCATCCTAATTCTGCCACACATAACCAGTGGAACTTGGGATGGTCTTATTCACCTCTCAATGCCTCAGCTTGTTCCTCTATGAAATAAGGATGGTAATGCCTACCTCCAAAGGTGGTGATAGGGCTTGAAGATGTTTGGCATGAAATAACCCTTCAACGATAAGTACCATGGCCTGTGTGCTTCTGGATGTTTTTAAGATTTATTTTGTTTGCCTTCCTTTTTCTTTCAAGATCAGAAGCAGTCAGTTTTTGCTGCTTTCTGTCCCTGAGGCCTCCATCTGTAGCAGGATCTATCATTCACAGGGGTTCCAAATGACCTGAACATCCTCTCCATGTTTGCATAGTTCCCCACCATGGGAAGGCAAAGCCTGCCTTCTCAAGGTAGACCCTTAAAAATGCTATAGTCTGCCAATCAGGTGTATCCATGACTTAGCCTAGTTAGAACCCAGGATGGGTCTGTCTGAAGCCCATGATCACTAAAGTCAACAAGGTACATAGGGAATAGGGAAGATGCTCAGTCCTTGACTTAGAGCAGGTGGCTTATTCCAGCCATGCAGAGTCTGCTGAGCTAAGATGTGGATGCACTTGTCTACTCCAATTTGTTTTCCTAGTTCCTTCAATTAGACTATAATAGTTCAATCTCCAGCAAACTTGTTCATGCTAATCTCTCCAGGGTCACATATGGCCACTCATCACACTCAGCAGGGAAATTCCTCCAACCTCTCTCTTCCCAGGCCCTAGAGAAGCTCATTTTAACAGGTTCCCTACCACTCACACCCTTGGTGTGAGCACAGGGCTTGAGCACAGTTTCTGACTCTAAGATTCAGCTCCACTAGATTCAGTCAGAAAGGAGAGGAATCCCTCCAGATTCAGAGAATTGGAGAGGCATGTGCTTGGCGATGGCAGAGTAGCTGATACCTGGCCTGCTCAACAATAAAAGCTTGACAACAACAACAAACCCATCAAAACAAAACAAACCTGTGTAAAGGTATCAGAGAGCAACTAAGGTAGTCAGGACCTTGGAGAGAGAAAGGCAACACTCAGAGGTGAGCTGGACCTCTTCCAGAATTTTAATCTGCAGAGCGTTTACTCATTCACAGTACAGGGTGAAGAGATCCAACTGAGATCGAGGAGTTGACACCATCTCACCCGAATGGGGAGACCTAAATTGGAGCTCAGGTCAACCAAGGCAGCTAGGAATTGAGGAGCCAAGATCCTGGAGAAAAGGGAACTGCAGAGAAAAGGACTTCGACAACTGCATGGAAATCACCACCAAGGCATCTGATGACTCCTAAAGGTGTACAGTGCAAAGTGTGATACCAAGAAGAACAACATAGCCATTCTAGAAAGCACAGTCTAGTCTAATTAAATATACACAGACCAAATGGTAAAGCAACTGGTAACTAATGAATAACTAAAAGAACAACAAAAAAATACGAGTATGAAGCCTTCTGCAGACAGATGAGCATGACTCAACTCAAACTTCTGCAACTAAACTGTAAAGAAGAAACAAACTATAATAGGAACTTAAATTATATGATATTTACCAAATGGAAAAAAGGAAATATAAAAGATCAGTATGAAGAAAACCAATGTACGGAGACATGAATAACTGAACAAATGGAGAGACAACTCTGATTTGTGGATGTGCTGTGGTTAGTCGCTCAGTCATGTCTGATTCTTTGCGACCCCATGGACTTCAGCCCACCAGGCTCTTCTTTCCATGGGGATTCTCCATGCGAGAATACTGGAGTGGGTTGCCATGCTCTCCTCTAGGGGATTTTCCCAACCCAGGGATCAAACCCAGGTCTCCTGTGTTGCGGGCGGATTCTTTGCCATCTGAGCCACCGGGGAAGTCCATGGAAAGGTTTAACATGATAAAGATACTAATTCTTGCATGGAGGGAGGAATCAAGATGGTAGAAGGGTAGAATGTGGAGCTCTCCTCCTACTACAAGCACACCAAAAACACATCTACAAGTGGAATTAGTACAGAGTATCTACTGAACATTGTCAGAAGACTTCCAACTTCCATAAGGGCAAGAAAACTTCCATGTAACTGGGCAGGGCGAAAGAAAAGAGTTTAAAAAAAGGAGAGAAAAAAATCAGGATGGCACCTGTGCCCCAGGGAGGGGACTGTGAAGGAAGAAAGGTTCCCTAACCCTAAGATGTCCCCTCATTGTCAAGATCAGCCTGGACAGAGGGAGAACTTGGAGTCTCAAAGAGGAGTTCAGCAACCAGTTTTTGGAAGACAAAATGGATAATGACATGCACAGTCAGTAGCACCACCCTGAGCTCCACAGCCCGAGAGTCGTCTCCACCAGTGTCAGCAGGGCTGGGTATGAAGCTCAGGCTTCAGAGGTCAGACCCAGGGAGAGCACCAGTGTTGGCTGCATGGAGACAGCTTGAAGAAACTGGACTGTGGTTAACTAAGAGTTCACTTGGAGGAAGCCTGGGCCTGCCAGACAAGCACTGTTGTGGGGTGCATGAGGAGAGGGGAAGGACTGCTCTAAGAGCTTTTTCCTTCCTGTGCACACTCTCAGGCAACAGGCAACACCTACATGAGCTCTGGGAGTGGGTGCAAGCTTGATCCATCATCACGAGCTCCAGAAGTCAGCACTGGTCACTGCCAATCCTATGAGAAAGAAAGTGAAGTTGCTCTGCTGTGTATGACTTGTTGTGATCCCATACTGTAGCCTGCCAGGCTCCTCCATCCATGAGATTTTCCAGGCAAGAATACTGAAGTGGGTGGTCATTTCCTTCTCCAAGGGATTTTCCTGACCCAGGGATCAAACCCAAGTCTCCTGCACTGAAGATAGATTCTTTACCATCTGAGCCTGCAGGGAAGCCCTGCACCTAAAGCAAGTAGAGAAGCAAGAACAAAACCTGGGTTTAGCAGAAGGAAAGAAATCACAAAGATCAGAGCAGAAATAAATGAAATGGAGACAAAGAAAACAATAGAAAATATCAATGAATCTAAAAGCTGATTCTTTGAAAAAATAAATAAAATAGATAAACCTTTAGCCAGACTCAAGGAAAAAAAAGATGGCTCAAATGAATAAAATTAGAAATTAAAAAGGCAAAGTTACAGTGGACACCACAAAAATACAAAAGATCAAAAGAGACTACTACAAGCAACCATATGCAAATACAATGGACAACCTAGAAGCAATGGACAAATTCTTAGAAAGGTATAATCTTCAAAGACTAAACCAGGATAGAAATAGAAAACATGAACAGAGCAATCACAAGCATTGAAATTGAAACTGTAGTTTTAAAACTTTCAACAAACAAAAGCCCAGGACCAGATGGCATCACAAGCAAATTATATCACTTAGTGAAGAGTTGGACAAGACTGAGTGACTTCACTTTCACTTTTCACTTTCATGCATTGGAGAAGGAAATGGCAACCCACTCCAGTGTTCTTGCCTGGAGAATCCCAGGGACGGGGGAGCCTGGTGGCCTGCCACCTATGGGGTAGCACAGAGTTGAACACAACTGAAGTGACTTAGCAGCAGCAGCAGTAGTAGTAGAGAAGAGTTAACACCTATCCTTCTGAAATTTTCCCCAAAAAATTGCAGAGGAAGAAACACTCCCAAACTCATTTTACATGGCCACCATCACCCTGATACCAAAAACAGACAAAGATATAACAAAAAAGAAAATTAAAGGCTAATATCACTGATGAACATACAGACATCCTCAACAAAATACCAACNTTCTGAAATTTTCCCCAAAAAATTGCAGAGGAAGAAACACTCCCAAACTCATTTTACATGGCCACCATCACCCTGATACCAAAAACAGACAAAGATATAACAAAAAAGAAAATTAAAGGCTAATATCACTGATGAACATACAGACATCCTCAACAAAATACCAACAGACTAAATTAAATAATACATGAAAAGGATCATACATTGTGATAAAGTATGATTTATCTCAGTGCAAGGGTTTTTCAATATCCACAAGTTAATCAGTGTGATTCACATTAACAAACTGAAGAATAGAAATCATATGATCATCTCAGTAGATGCAGAACAAGCATTTGACAAAATTCAACACCTGTTTGTGATTAAAAACTCTCTAGGAAGTGGGCAAAAGGGAACCTACCTCAACATAATAAAGGGCATATATGATTAAACCATAGATGATATCATTCTCAATGGTGAAAAATTTAAAGTATTCCTTTAAGATCAGGAATTTGACTAGGATGTCCACTCTCTCCACTTTTATTCAACATAGCTTTGGAAATCCTAGTCATGGCAATCAGAGAAGAAAAAGAAATGAAAAGAATCCAAATTGGAAATGAAGAAGTAAAATTGTCAGTATTTGCAGATGTTACATACTATACATAGAAAAGCCTAAAGATGCCACCAAAAAACTAGAGCTTCAGCAATGAATTCAGTAAATATTCAGGATACAAAAGTAATACATTGAAGTCTCTTGCATTCCTATACACTAACAATGGACTAGTATAAAGAGAAATTAAGGAGGCAGTCTCATTTACCATCACATAAAAATAATAAAGTATTATGAATAAGCCCAGCTAAGGAGGCAAAAGACATGTTCTCTGAAAACTATAAGTCACTGATGAAAGAAACTGAAGATGACACAAACAGAAGTATATACCGTGTTCTTGGACTGGAACAATCAACTTTGTAAAAATGACTATACTACCCAAGGCAATCTACAGATTCAATGCAATCCCTATCAAAATACCAATGACATTTTCACAGAACTTGAACAAAAACTTTTAAATTTGTATGGAAACACAAAAGACCTCAAATAGCCAAAGCAATCATGGGGGGTGGTGGGGAATGAAGCTGGAGGAATCAGACTCCCTGAAACCAGACTATACTACAAAGCTACAGTAATCAAAACAGTATAGTACTGGACAAAAACAGAAATATAGGTCAGTTGAGTTTGATAGAAATCCCAGAAACAAACCCATGCACCTATGGTCAATCTATGACAAAGGAGGCAAGAGTATACAGGGGAAAAGACAGTCTCTTCAATAAGTGGTACTGAGAAAACTGGACAGCTACATATAAAAGAATTAAATTAAATCATTCTCTAACACTATATAGAAAAACAAATTCAAAACTGATTAAAGACACATACGTAATATTATACACTATAAAACCTCTATAGAAAAACATAGGCAGAACAGTTTTTGACACAAATTGCAGCAATATCTTTTTGGAGCCAGCTCCTAGGATGATAAAAATAAATGCAAAAATAAACAAATGGTACCTACTTAAACGCAAAAGTTTTTGCACAGCAAAGGAAACTATGAACAAAGTGAAAAGACAACCCCAGAATGGGAGAAAATATTTGCAAGTAAAGTCACCAACAAGGGCCTAATCTCCAAAATATACAAATAGCTCATGCAGCTCTATACTAAAAAAAAAAAAAAAAAAGTCAAAAATGAGACGTTCTAAATAGACTTTTCTCCAAAGAAGACATAAAGATGACCAAAAGCACATGAAGAGATGCTCAGCATCAATAATTATTAGAGAAATGCAAATCAAAACTACAATGAAGTACCACCTCACACCAGTTAGAATGGTTATCATCAAAAGTCTACAAACAATGTTGGAGAAAAGGGAACCCTCCTACAGTGTTAGTGGGAATGTCAATTAGAACAACAACTATGCAGAATACTATGGAGGTTCCTTAAAAAACTAAATAAAATTACCAGATGATCCAGCAATCTCATTCCTGGGCATAGCCAGAGAAAATCACAGTTCAAGAATATACTTGTACCTCAATGTTTATTGCAGCACTATTTATTAATAGACAAGACATGGGTGCAAGCTAAATGTCCAGTGACAGATGAAGGGATATAGATGTGCTACACACATACAATGAAATATTACTCCACCATAAAAAGAATGAAATGCTATTTGCAGCAACATAAATGGACCTAGAGATTTATTATACTCAGTGAAGTAAGTCAGAGAAAGACAAATACCATATGATAGCAATTACATATGGAATCTTAATAAAAAGTGATACATAACACAAACAAACTCACAGACTTAGAAAACAAATTTATGGTTACCAAAAGTGAAAGGAGATGGGGAGGGATAAGTTAGGGGGTTGGGATTAACATACACCAGTATATATAAAACAGATAATCAACAAGGATCTATTACATAACACAGGTTTCCCTGGCGGCTTGGTGGTAAAGAATATGCCTGCAATGTAGGAGATGTGGGTTCAGTCCCTGGGTTGGAAAGATCCCCTAAAGAAGGAAATGGCAACCCACTACAGTACGCTTGCCTGGAAAATGCCACGGACAGAGGAGCCTAATGGGCTACTGTCCATGGGGGTAGCAAAAGAATCANAAAAGTGAAAGGAGATGGGGAGGGATAAGTTAGGGGGTTGGGATTAACATACACCAGTATATATAAAACATATAATCAACAAGGATCTATTACATAACACAGGTTTCCCTGGTGGCTTGGTGGTAAAGAATATGCCTGCAATGTAGGAGATGTGGGTTCAATCCCTGGGTTGGAAAGATCCCCTAAAGAAGGAAATGGCAACCCACTACAGTACACTTGCCTGGAAAATGCCACAGATAGAGGAGCCTAATGGGCTACTGTCCATGGGGGTAGCAAAAGAATCAGACACGACTTCGTGACTAAACAACAAGAGACAACTGTATAGCACAGGGAACTCTACTCAATATTTTATAATAAACTACATGGGTAAAGAATCTGAAAAAGAATTGATATATATGGATATATAACTGAATCACTTTGCTGTTCATCTGAAATTTACACAGTACTATAAATCGATTACACTCCAATATAAAATAAAAAGTTAAAAATGACACCAGTTCTTTCCACAACAATCTGTATAACAATTCCAGCTGAAATCTTTTAAAAAGGTTATAAATCTTGATAAAAAATAATCCTAAACTTAATATAGAAGAATAAATCTGTGAGAATATTTAGATACTGTTTGAAAAAGAAAGTAATGAAGGTGAACTGTCCCTAGCAGATATTAAAAAACACAATAAAGCTATAATAACAGGAATAGATAGTTATATCACTAGAATAGACTAGATGAAAAAAGGTTTAAAGATTTAAGTGTAAACAAGACTTTAAACACAAACCCCCTAAGAGTAGTATAATGTATGTCATTATTTATATATATTATGGTTTCATATTTTGTAACATAAATTTTGATCCATTTTTGGATTTTTGTGTCCTTTAAGGAGTGAGCTAGGAATTAAGCTTTACTTTACCCAAGCAGTTAGCCATTGACTGTATATCTACACCAATTACTGATGATCCTTATCATATACCAATTTCCTGTGATTCATTCATTTCCTGGTCCTTTCCCTTTACTATNAGTATAATGTAGGTCATTATTTATATATATTATGGTTTCATATTTTGTAACATAAATTTTGATCCATTTTTGGATTTTTGTGTCCTTTAAGGAGTGAGCTAGGAATTAAGCTTTACTTTACCCAAGCAGTTAGCCATTGACTGTATATCTACACCAATTACTGATGATCCTTATCATATACCAATTTCCTGTGATTCATTCATTTCCTGGTCCTTTCCCTTTACTATTTTAACTGCTATAATGTCACACACTTTTATGTCCAAAGGTCAAACTAATCTCATTATTTTTTATTTTTATAATTTCTCCCATCTATTCTATTACTATTCTTTTTTATAACCTTTTAAATTATTTGATCAAATCACAGAGGTTTTAGTTTGCAACTACATTCATTGATAAGATTTGAGAAGATGTGATCTCTCTACAATGTTGAATCTTTGCATCCAATTAGAAGATATGCCTATAGCTTTCTTAAAGCAGATATATTCTCAAAATTCGGGACCAAATATATATTTATTAATTGTATTATTCAGCTATAATTTTTATCTGTATAAGCCATTAATGCCAAGAAAATATTTAAGTCTTAGTTTCTATGATTATATTTATGTCACATTCTCTTTACATTTTCAGCAGCTTTTGCCTTAAAGGTAATCTTTGACTTTTTATATTTGATTTTCATAAAAGTTGAACTTATATAAATTTTTAAATGACTGATTCCTCTCTATCAGCTCTGAGGTACTGAATTCAGACTTGCCTACATGAGGTGATCCAAAAGCTGAGTTATTTATCCCATAGCGGTGGGACCTGTCGGTCCAACAATAGTCCACTTTTTAATATTGTTACTACTTTGCTGTACGAGGCTTGGTGTGCCTGCACAAATCTTAAAGTCCTCAAACACAGGCCTGCTGCTCTCTTTTTCATACTTCACCCTTTGTTAGTTCTTCTGAGTCATCATTTGGTGGGCTGAAGTAAGACTTTGTATTAATTACATTTTGTCCTTATAATTTTATGCAAATAACTGAAACATGGAAACATAAATGGATTGGTGCTAGTGATGAGAATAAATTAGTTCTATTACAAATGTAGAAAACAAACATGGTTATGAAAAGGTATAGTAGGGGAGTTGATAAATTAGCAGTTTGGGATTATCAATACAAACTACTATATATAAAATAAACAACAAGGACCTACTATATAGCACAGAAATCTATATCAGTATCTCATAAAAATCTATAATGGAAAAGAATCTGAAAAAGAACAGATGCATGTATAACTGAATGACTTTCTTGTACACTTGAAATTAACACAACATTGTAAATTAAGTATACTTCAATTTTACATCATGGGGAGTTTTTATAAATAGGTGTAGCATCTCCATACTGTATTATGAATACAATTATTCTATGTTTTAAAATTTTAATGTTTCCAGTCAGTCAGCTGGCTACATAATTTGTAGGGTGCAATGCAAGTAAAAATGGAGGCTCTTTGCTCAAAATTATCAAGAATTTTAGGATAGCAACAGCAGAATATAAACCACATGGGGCTTTTTTAAGCATGAGGCTTGGTATGTCTATACAAATCTTAAAGTCCTAAAAGACAGGCATGCCACTTTTTTCATACCACTTCATACCACATATACTTTTTTCACACCACTTTACCCTTTGTTAGTTCTCCTGATTTATTAATTGGTGGACTGAATTAAGACTTTGCACCCAACCTAAGCAAAGTCCTGCGGACCTTCAGATTCCTTCCTCACTCTTCTACTTGCTCTGAGCTATTAGAGGGACTCTCCCCTGCAAGTTATTTTTTCTAGGTTCTTGAGTCAGCTGGTTTTCAGCAAGGTTTTGCTAATGGCAGATAGAGAAAAAATTGGAAGGATGAAGGAAAGGAGCAGTAGATCTCTCTCTCTTCAACAGCGTCCCAGGCACCAGTTCCCCATGAGTCTCAGGGATACAGCAGTCCTCCCACATCTACATGGGGTACATTCTAATACCTCCAGTAGACGTCTGAAATTGTGGATAGTGTGTGTGTGTAAAGGCTCAGTCGTGTCCAACTCCTTGTGATCCCACATACGTGTAGCCTGCCAGGCGCCTCTGCCCACAGGATTCTCCAGGCAAGAATACTGGAGTGGGTTGCCATTTCCTCCTCCAGGGCGTCTTCCCAACCCAGGGATCGAACCTGCATCTCTTATGTCTCCTGCATTGGCAAGCTGATGTATATACTATGTTTTTCCCTATATGTGTGATAAATTTTAATTTGCAAATTACACATAGTAAGAGACTAACAATAGTGACTGCAGCCATGAAATCAAAAGACGCTCACTCCTTGGAAGAAAAGTTATGAGCAACCTAGATAGCATATTCAAAAGCAGAGATATTACTTTGCAGA